>JAEQBH010009643.1:0-48860 GCA_016808115.1 Tetrastigma voinierianum | reverse complement strand
GTCAACCGCCAACGGTCAAAACTCCGACCTGGCCAACACAACCTGCACTCGATGCATCGCGTGCCGCACGCCGCCACACGCGCCGAACCTTTCCGTAGCAGCGCTGCAGGGTATTTTCTTGGGCAATTTTGATACCTACGCATTCAGACGAAATTTCACAATTTGGTATATTGACTAAGATGTTTGAAGCTTTACGATATGAAAATATAGAACCCTATGTATGCCTAGTTGTTAGGTATTTTCACGCATTCTCGTATTTCATGGTTTCTAAATACATAAGGTAATTCAACATGAATACCATCGCATATATCGTGGTAAAATAAATAATTTACTATTAATGAATCGGAATAATATAATGGTATAACATATATATTGAATGTGACATAAAGTTTATATCCTTATATGAGTGATTTTTAAGAATTCAATTGGTCATGGACCGCCAAAGTACACACTTCGACGTATTAAATATCAACCTCATATCAGGGTGGGATGTCTCCTCGCTTTAATGCATGGTCATACTCCTAAAGCGAGGTGATCTTATGGCTTCGTATGGATACATGATGGCATGCAATGAGAAATGATCGGATCTTAAGGGTTCATACACCTAAAGGTGGTGATTTCTAATGGCGATTAGAATATGTTCTTACGGCCGCTTGTCATGTGAGCAGTATACAACTCCGCATGTCATATTTTCTCGCCCAAAGGTGATTATGTGATGATGTAAGGTAATTTTCGCGAGTATTCACATGATGCCGACGTATTGTTATGTTTTATTTTTCACTAATTTTTCGGTGGAGCGGTAATTCCATTCACCGAGATCCTTATCGATTGAATTTCAAGAAATGGAAAGAGGATTTTCACCTGGGAATGAGTCAAGCGATGTTCACATGGCGCTACAATGGATGTTTACAGATATCACATCCTAGTAATCGTTTCAGAAAACTTAATTTTGCTACCTGGGAGAGGAGCAATAGATTTTGCTTATCGGGTCACGAAGAAATCCATACAAGAACACTTGAAAAGTACTCACAAGATCAGACCGCTAAGGAGATGATGACACCATGAGGCTAGAAATCGAAGCCTCATCCAATGCCGAGGTTGGAACACTTCTCCAAAAGCTCTTCAACATGAAGATGATGGCACAAAATTGCCGAGATTATGTCCTCGTGGATGGTAGACCTAAAGGCGAAGCTCCAAGCTCTAATGTTACCATTCCCCGATGCTTGCATTGTACATCAAGTTTTCGAACACCCTTCCACCGATTTGGGGGATTTGCAAAGACAAACTACAATTCCTAGCATTTAAACATGGTCGCAAAACGACTTGATGGCAGGTGGTGCAGGTGAGGAAGAGGCTTAAGAAGGATAGCAGAGCATGGCCTTATATGCTGCAAGTCCCCATAAGAGGAAGAATAAGAAGTTCAAAAGTCGAACTCATAAAGGTGCTCATGAAACTACCGGTCAATCTGACAATATAGGTCCAAAGAAGATATTCTTGAAAAAGGATGGTGATCGCTGCTTCTTTTGCAAAAAGAAAGGTCACATGAAGAAGGATCGCATACAAAATTTAAAGCTTCGATGTCCAAGCTGGGCTTACAGTAATGATTCTTACTACTGTTTAATCCAACCCATCCGCAACCATCCATCAAACCTTCTCCTCTCCTCCTCCGTGGCTTGATAGTGGAGCAATCCAACGTTGCATTTACTCATTAGCCGTGGATTCATAAACCCGAGGAAGCCAAAATCAAAGGATGAATCAAAGCTCACCGCGGGGAAATAACCGAGAAGTGCCGAAGTCATGTCTGTGGGAGACACCTGCCTTAGATTCGGTTTTAAGTTGATGTCGGAAAGGATATTATTATTTATGTGACTCTTTAAGGAATTTAGTTTATCATGTTCGATCTCATATGATTATTCTTTTGAAATTAAGAGTAATATTATTTCAATATTTAATTCAAATAAGGTTGGGTACCGCATATGTCCAATCCGATTATATAGATTAAGCTTATCTCCGATAACATATACGTGGTTTATACAAATTAAAAAGGTTGTTTCAAAAGACCACTACCTAAGGACGAGTCTTATGCATTATAGCATAAACGACTCAAGATCTCTAAGGATAAATAGTAGAAAGGCTAATAAAGACTAATATCCGCACCGCTCTTAAAAATGACTTGTAGGATATGCGTAGGATCGGCCATAGGGTAAAATGACCAAGATAAGAAAGAAAATCCAGAAATCTCAGAAGTTCCGACTTGTTTGGAAGTCATTCACACCGATATAAGTGGGATTCCATGTGGCAACCTCAGGTAGAAATTTTTATTTCATCAAGACATCGATGACTATTCTCATATGGTTATTCTCACTTGATTAAAGAAAAGTCTGAAGCCCTGACAAGTTCAAGATTTTTCGGGATCAAGTCGGTGAAACAATCGGGAAAAAGTCACAAAGGTTGTTAGATCCTAACGAGGTGGAGAGTATATGGCAAACATGGCGATGGCCGACAGTTTAAAGGGCCATTCGCTTAAATAATTTAGAGGATCGATGCTGGGTACGTTTACTATGCCCGAGTCTCGAGCAAAATGGTATACCGAAAGGTGGATCGTACTCTTATGGAATGGTATGAGCATGATTAGTGTGGACAAATTTACCCTTTGCCATGGGTGAAGCTTTGAAAACAAATTTTTGTACATTTTGAATCGTACCTACGAAAGTCGCTCCATTGACTCCTTTTTTGAGTTATGGATCGGCGAAAAGCCTAGCTTAAACCATCTTAAGGTTTCCAAGTCCTCGCGTAAGTAAAGCTATATAATCCAACATTAAGTAAGTTTCGACTCAGAACCACTAGTGTTATTTCAGATCTTTACCCTAACATTCAAAGGGATATCTGCCTATAATCCCAATGGAGGCACAAGAATCAGGAATCGCGGTACGCCTAAGTTGAGTTTGATGTACGAAGAAAGTAGTCGGTCACGTGATCATTGAGGACATTTATGTAAGACAAGAGGCCGCAGATTCGTGATCTCCTCCCATACAAATAATCGTGGAAACCCCACACACCAGCATTGAACTCCGTTTAGACTAGGGGATCCCGTTGTCGAGACAAATTCCTAATGAAGTTCATCAATACCAAAAGTGCATCGGCTATTACTACTCCGGGTAGCGAGATCCACTAGGAGACGATCACCATGCACCACCGACCATTTAGTCTACATAGAGAGCAAGACTAATGATACCTGGCCTGCGGATCGATCCAATAACTTATGAGGAAGCTGTTTGTCTCTCGCCGAACTGTATACGCAATGAGAGATGAAATTCAATTCCATGTATAAGATAATGGAGTTCGGGGAACTTATTGAATTACCTCGAGGGTCATAGGACCCATTGGCCGCAAATGGGCGTATAAGACTAAAAGGGACTCTAAAGGAAAGATTGAGAAGTTTAAAGCCAGATCAAGGTACCTAAATACTTCACTGTAGTTAAGGAGTGCACTCATACAACTTTTTCTCCGCCTCTTCTAAAGATTCTTTCAGAGTGATCAAGCAGCATTAGTTGCTCATTTTGATATGGAGTTACACCGTATGGATGTTGGAATCAGATTTCTCAATGGAGCACCTTAACGGGGTTAAGTCTATACGATGCAACCCGAAGGTTTTCAGGGCAAATGATTCAGGTAAACTTGTATGTAGACTAAAAGTCTATTTATGTCTCACAAGCTTCTAGACAATGGTACTCTGAAGTTTCATAGTGTTGTCAGTTTCATATGGTTTTGTCGAGAACAAAGTAGATCAATGTATATACCGCAAGGTCATGGAGGGAAATTCATTTTCCTAATACTCTATGTGGATGATATTCGCTGGCAAGCAAAGTGACTCGGGTCTAATGTGATGAGACAAAGCGATGTTGTCAAACAACTTTGATATGAAGGACCTGGTGAGGCGTTTTCGTCTAGGCATTGAGATTCATAGGGATCGTTTCGTTGTACTAATCAGTCATCCAGAGGGCATATGTTGATCGTGTTTTGTGATGTATTCAACATGTAATTCATGTAAGCCGTAATTGCTCCCGTCAGAAGGTGATAAGTCGAAGCTCCATCACAATGTCCTCATTCAGACATGTAGAAAGCCCAAATGAAGAATATAATACCTTATGCTAGTGCACTCGGGAGTATTATGTATGCTCAAGTATGCACTAGGCCTCGATATCGCTTTCAATGCGACTTTGCGCAGATATCAAGCCAAACCAGACATGATCACTGGTTGTCGCAAGAAGGTTGGTGAGGTACTTAAAGAGGACAAAAGACTATATGTTGATTTACAAACATGTTAAGGACCTACAGCTAGTTGGGTATTCAGATTCGGACTTTGGCCGGGCCGCCGATGAAAAGAAGTCAACAATCGGTTATACCTTTAAGAAGTGTGAAAGATCATGGAAAAGTGAAATAGAAA
The DNA here is from genome assembly GCA_016808115.1 of Tetrastigma voinierianum. NCBI lineage: Eukaryota > Viridiplantae > Streptophyta > Magnoliopsida > Vitales > Vitaceae > Tetrastigma > Tetrastigma voinierianum. The sequence continues at coordinate 44,413 of JAEQBH010009643.1, read as the reverse complement.
TTAATTGCATCCCTACCATGCAAGCGGAGCTCAGAGATGCTTTTCACAACTACTCAAGCAATTTGGCCCGAAACCTACTCATGAGTTAACCGTTTGATTGCGGATAGGCCCATACAATTGTATTGTGACAGCAACTCAGCAAGGTTGCTTATTAACAACAACAGAGGTCTCGCGTCTAACACATGGAGGTCAAATACCCGACCATAAAGGAAAAAAAGTTCAAAACGGTGACGTTGGCAAAGGAGCAATACATATCAACGGATGATATGATCATAGACCATAACTAAAGGCCTTCGCCTCAGGTATTTGAAACGACATGTCATTAACATGGGCTGAGTATCATGGGATACCGTGGAATTAGTGGGAGCTATTAAGTTTTAAGTTGCTCTAATAAAGTTGAATTCAATTTCATTACATTTGTAATTGAATACGATCAACTCTTTACATTCAATAAGTGTATTTGTGGAATGTAGGTTTATCGAAGTCGAGTACATATAATCGTTGAAAATATCAAGGCATTGTGTAAACTCAATAAAGGCTACGGGCATTTCTTGGCATTAAATTTCAATAGCATATTTTGTTACACATTAAGTAAAGTTACTCATCAAGGTAACATATATACAGGTTCGCTGGAACCATAATGGATATTCTCCGTGACACACTAGGTTTGTGACACTTAAGGAGAGAGAATATGACTAACAAAATGGATAAATACATGAAGTATCACTCATTATGAGTATTGTCCATTTAAACACACTACCATATTGAATCCATACGTAAAGTCAGCACTCGTGACCATGGAAGGGTTGCGTGAGTACATGCAATTACCGCCTATGATCTCGTTCGAGACTTTGATGATCGGATCGGACTATTAAGAATAAATCTCTAGACCAATATAAAGGTGCGCACACAGTTTAGTTTCAATTAATATCGACCAAGTGGGAGAATGTAAGGTTTTCATTAAGTGGGCTTCATTAATTGGAATTAAACCAATTAAGATCGGGTCTAATTAAGTGATGCACGGCTCTTAATAAACTATACTGGCCGGTCAGGTGTGGTCGAGTTCGGTCCGTCTGCTATGAGAGGGCCCGTGGTCGAACTCTATTTATTAAAGCTCAAGTCCCTCCCAAACCCTAAGGATACATTTTCTATCACATACAAGTATTTCTCCTATACTCCGCTTTCTCCGAGAAAAGTGATCTAAGAATCCCATAAAGCCGCTTCAAAGGGTCGTTTCAGAGAAGATTCAGATTCGAGATCGCTCTTCGCAGCCTCTTCATCGCTCCGCATCAACAAAGAAAGAGACACATGGATTCCAAAGGTATGTAATTTACGTGTTTTTCTCCATTAAATGATGTTCGTGTTCTTCCACTGGTGATCTAGGTTGTTAGAAATTGTGATCCTACAGTTGTTTCAGGGACAAAAGTAATGACTGGGAGGTGTGATGCAAGAGCATCATATTGGAAAGAAAGATTCCTGTTTGGACTTCCTAGTGCGGGCGTAAAAGGTACAACGAACTCGAGGAACGATTCCGTAGAACAATTCTTATGATAATCTTACTTACGGAGATCTCATAAGTGAAAATTAAAAGGGAAGGACTAAAGTTATGCTCACAAATCAAACTTCAATAAACTAAAAGGACCTCAAAACTTAGGAAAAGATTTAGGTTCCTTTGCAACCGTATGATATCTCATGCCGCATTCACCTTCCCACAAAAATCAAATATTTCATCCTAAAAGAAAATCTCCATCTAGTAAGACTTGTCCAAAAAAGCATTATAAGAAATACAAGAATTATAACAAGTACAAAACCCAGCACCATAAAAATCCTACAAAAAAGGTAATCAAATGTTTTAAATGTGGTAAAGTAGGCCATATAGCTCCAAATTGTAAAAAACCAAAAGAAAAATACTTTTCTCGATAAAGATATTATTTTGGAAATCTCTCGAAGATGATTATTCTTCTAAAAATTCCGGGCACAGCCCGCCGAAAAAGATTTAACCTCAAATGATAAAATAGAAAATTGTTTATGCCAAATAAATATGTTAGCGACATATCAAGAACTGTTGATAGAAATGATAGATTATATAGAAAATAAGGATGCAAAAACCAAATTTATAAGAAAACTCATGGAAAAAGGTCATCAAACACTCTATCAAGACAAACACTTGCAAATTCAAAGATATAATGTCGCCAATTAACTAAAAACCCCAGTGAGAATTCAAGACTTAGAATTTAAAATAAAACAAATCAAAGAACAAATCGAAGAATTAAAAATCTTTACCCAAGGTATAAATTCTAGAATACAAAATATAGAACATCAAGGAATCTTCTCGTCGCTTCCCGCTCAAGACTGGATAATTTTGTTAATATTATAACTATTTGTTGAAAAACAAAGGTGGTATACCAAAATGTCTAAAATAGATCCTGGTTATTAATCAACTTTTATAGCCTTGATTGATTCAAGAGTTGATCTTAATTGCATACATGAAAGATTAACTCCTATGATATATTTTATCAAAACATCACAAAGACTATCAATTGCAAATAATGTCCCTTTAAAGGTACAATACAAGATACCAAAAGGACATATATGTAAAAATGGAATTTGTATCAAAACTTCCTTTTTATTAGTTAGAAATATTAGTCATTAAATTGTTTTAGAAACTCCTTTCCTAACACAGTTATATCCATTGCGAGTAGATATAAAGGTTACATACAAAACTAAAATCAACAAATATTATTCTAATTTGTTAAAAGTATAGAAATAAAAGAGATTAATCAACTCAGATAACCAACTCTCTTCAAAGTAAACAATGTGTCAAATTTCTTCGAAAAGAAATACAATAAAAGATGTAAGAAAACTTGAAATCAAAACAACTACAAGAAAGGATTAGCAATAAAAAGACAAATTGAAAATCATTTATATTCCATTCCAAAAATGCTTTTGAATAGGAACAACATGTAAAACCTTAAAAATTCAATTTTTTTGAAAAAGTATAAAACGGTAATTTCGATTGAAACCGAAAATTTCTAGATCTCGATGACAAAACTGACTTCACTCGTTGATTTTGTCTCGCAGTAATCAGTTACCTCAATGTAATTTCTCGGATTTCGAGACAAAAGAGGGAATTTCACTTTTTTGATAAGATCGTTCGACATTACTTAAGACGACTGGGCGTGGATGCCACATGGAACCCTATGGGAGTGACATGGCATGAGCCATGGTGCACCTGTGTGAATGGCTCACATTGAGCCAAGTGTCAAGTGGAGGAAAAAGAAGGAAATGAAAATAAAGAAAAAAATTAAGAAAATCTGTGAAGAAGACAAGTGGCAATGGAGGAAAAAGGGGGGGAATTTTCCACTGGGACCATTCTGGCTGGATGATAATAAAAAAGAGAGATAGAAAAGAGAAAATGAAGGAAAAGAGAAGAGAAAAAGAAAGAGAAGAGAAAATAAGAGAAAAGAGAAAATGGAAAATGAAAAAGAAATGAGAAGGAGAACAAACCAAAGAAGGGAAGTTCGGGTGGATAAGAAAATGAAAGAGGGAAGAAAAGAAAGGAGGAAAAAGTAAAAAGAGAGGGAGAACGAATCAAAGAGAGAGAGAGAGAAAAAGGTTCTACTCTCTCTAAGATTTTACTTTAAACCTAATTACAGGTTTTCGTCTCAGAGCAAAGGCAAAGTCGATTCACGATTGCGAGCCATAAAAGGGTACCAAATCTGAGTTTCACTAAACTTCACGAGGTAGTGGAATTTTCCTACTTTGGTTATTTATAACCCAGCGTCACGAACGACTCGGGTTTTCTTTGCGCCGCCAGACGTCAAAATTTCAAATTCTAAAATTCGATTGAGCGTAGAATTTCGGATCGTTGGGACGTCATGTAATTTTCTCGATCGCTTTTAGACTCGTTCTACTAAATTTTAGATTGTTTTCTCTCTAATACCACGAAGCTCGACACCACGAGAATTTTCTAACCGGCTTTCTGACGATCGTGTATCAATTTTAGGGACTGCTGATAGTCCGACATGATTCGGGACTATTTTCTAGGCATTCCAAACTGATTTTTGGATTGTGTGATGTGCTGTTTTTTTTATGTGTTATTGCAACAATTTGTTGTGTGAAAATCATGTTAATGGATCCTTATAGATGTATTGACATGGAATTTATGATAGATGTAAATTATATGTAGAAAATATAATTATCCAGTATCAATATGTCGCATGTAATTTCTATTTTGCATGTAACATGTTATAGTATGAAATTCAATTAAAATCGTATAATTGAATTTCATATGCACGGGGACATCGCGTTAAGCCCGTGTAGCACTAAAGACGTTATTCACCATTTCCGTGAATGCGTAGTTAGCTCCTGGAATCGACAACGTCCAAAATTGAGACTCACGGATGCATAAAATAATAATAATAAATTTCGTGTGTTTGAGTGAAGCAAGATGGGGTAGATCCCCCCAGGGTAAAAGACCCAAATTATATTCTTGGTTAAACATATGGATTCAGCGATGAAAGTTTGCGAAAGTGTTTGAAGGAGTGCGAAGCCTACGATGAGACCCTAGAAATTTGCTACCCACAAAACACAAGAGATTTGATGAAATTAAATAAAGATCGGAGGATTGTCCAATGGGTTAAGTCATTGGGTGAAACACTAATGACTGGTTTTTACACTTGGCGTTGCATGTGAGAAATATCAACGACTAAGCTTTACACTTCATGTTGTATGTATGAGGAGTCACTAAGACTGGGTTTACGGGCATGAGGAGTCTCGACCATGCATGACATGTATTCCATATAAGATTGCATTTTCTCGTATGGAACGGGTTTCATGTATGTATACCATTGCATGTGCATTTAGGTGAGCAAATTTCGTAGAGTAATTTTTTACTAGACATTGCTCACCCCGTCGTGAGACCCCCTTTCAGGTACAAGGAGTGTACAGGGAGTGTACAGGGAGACGACACTCCGACGAGGCCGTGATTGCAAAGGAAGCCAACATGTGGCCTTGAATAACAATTTTTGTAAAAGTATTTTGTATAAAAGGATTTTTATAAAATTCTTTTGGATTATTGTAGAAATAGTCAGGTATATACTTATGGGAAGAGGGTTTGATCGGGACTTTACGACTATAATTATTCATTTTCTTTTCATATTTTAGATTTAAATATGAACAATGGGTCTCAATGAAGTGATGATGGAAGTGGTGCCGAGTAACTCTAAGTAATTATGGGCAGTTGGTACCCGCTATACCAAGACTTAGGTGCAAGACAAATGGGTAGGCCGTAAATTCCATGAGTCGACGGCCACACCGCGACTCTGATTGGGCATCACACAACATATGGTTTCTTTACCACAAGAAAAAGATTTTTCTGAAAAAAAAAATCCCTACTAAGGTAAGACCAATATAAATAAATCCAGGGTTGCTGGAATATTGCAAAAAAGAAATCAAAGATTTGTTAGACAAAAAATTGATATGACCTAGTTTTTCCCATGGAGTCAGGCGCATTCTATGTTCGGGAAGCCTCAATTAGAACAAGGAACTCCAAGGTTAGTAATCAATTACAAACCTCTAAACAAAGTTTTACAATGGATTAGGTATCTCATACCTAATAAAAAAGACTTAATCAATAATTTATATAATGTAACAATATTTTCTGGGTGTTCATATAAAACGATTTCTGCTAATCCAAATTTTAGAAGATGATAAATACAAAACATCATTTACAGTTTCATTTGGACATTATGAATAGAATGTAATGCCCTTTGGTCTAAAAAATGTTCCTTCAGAGTTTCAAAATATAATGAATGATATTTTCAATGATTATACTAGATTTTCTATAGTATACATTGATGATGTTCTTATTTTTTCAAACTCTATTGAGGAACATTTCCAACATCTAAGGCTATTTCAAAAAATAATCAGAGAAAATGGTTTGGTTATCTCTGAATAAAAAATGAAACTTTTCCAAACAAAAATAAGATTTTTAGGGTTTGAAATTTATCAAGGGAAAATAAAACTCATTCAAAGAGCAATTGATTTTGCTAACAAATTTCCTGATGAACTTAAAGACAAAAATCAGCTTCAAAGTTTTTAGGAAGTTTAAATTACGTAACTGAGTTTTATCCAAACCTTAGAACTCAAATTAAACCTCTGTTTCAAAGATTTAAGAAAAACCATGTTCTGTGGTCTAATAAACACACCAAAATAGTCAAACAGGTAAAGTCTCAGGTTAAAGAACTTCCTTGTCTAGGAATTCTACACCCAAATGCTTTTCCTATAATAGAGACAAATGCTTCAAATATAGGATATGGTGGAATTCTCAAACAAGATTTCGAAAACAAAGTTTCTATTGTAAGGTCCTACCGTGTTCGAGTGGTCTAAGAAAATTATTCAATTGTCAAAAAAGAAATTATAACAATTGTTCTTTGTATTCAAAAATTTTAAAGTGATGTTTTCAACCAAAATTCCTTTACGTGTTTGACGTAAAGTACTTCCAAAGAAATTTTACAAAAAAGATGTTCAAAATTTAGTTTAAAACATATTTTTGCACTCCATGGCAAGCCATTTTATTTGTTTTTGATTTTGACATTGAATTTATAAAAGGTTATTCAAATGTTACCTTATTTTCTCTTACGGGAATTCTTACAAGGAAAATGAGCAAAGCCAACCCTATCAAACCGACAACCAAAGAGTCTTATACTATGCCAAAAGCTCATACTCATTCTTCCAAACGTTTTAAAGTCTTAGGGAAAGATTCTTAAACCTCATGCTCCAACTTCTTCAAATCATATTTACAAGTCAAAAGAAGCAAGACAATTGATTCAAATTCTAGAAGCTAATCATATATTTGCTTCAGGGACTTTTGATTTCCAAAATTTTTTTCAACAGGACAAATTTTTTATTTCAAATGATATTTCAAAAATCCGCAGATTCTATGAATTTATTCTTGTGGATACTGAATATGTCCAAATTTCACATATCAAAAACCTTGAGGCTACTGATATTACCTATTCAAAATGCAAAATTTTGAAATTTATTTATGAATAGGATTGGGAACAAAATCCTTTTACTCACAAGCGTTTTTCTCAAAATTTTGTTTCGCAAACCTTTGAATATATTGACTACAAAAATGCGTGGTTTAACACATTTTTTGTGAAACCCTCTTCCTATTCATGATTTTTTAATTGGGGAGAACAAACTCAAACATATTTTCCAAATTGATTTCAAGAATGCTGGCTCTTTCTAGGAGCTATTCCAGATATCTTTTGCCCTGGATATCAGAAAATCTTTTGATTATTTCAAAGTCAATAGTGAAATTTTTTCCTTCTCTAGAAACAGCTTATTCACTTCCTTTGTTCTCGGCCAATCCTCGATTCTTCATGTGACTTTTCCACTCATAATTTTCTCCACGCTTTTCCCCAACATCCGTGGAGTTAAAATTAAATGGTGGGTTGCCTTCAAAATCTCCCAAACCCAAACCTTTGAATCCATCAAGGCTTAGATTGATTCCAAAAAATCCAAATCCAAAAAATCCTCCTTTTGGGACTTCCTCTTTGCCAAGACCTATTCTTTGGCCTCAAATCCCTTCCAAAACCACTTTTCCTTCAAATTTTGCATATAAAGCCTATTTGAAAAATGTTCAAGAACAAGCTGCTGAAACTTTGTCTCAGCTTGAAGACTCTGATGACGAAGATGATAAAGACACAACTTCTAGCTATGCCTTTCAATAAAATGAAGATATGTACTACGGCCTCCCATACACTCTCCTTGAGTAATGGGACATCAATTTTCAAATCTCAGTGTATTAGAGAAATTCAGCACAAATTCAAAATTTCCAATCATCAAATTTTCCTCATTACTATTGATCGCTTTGACAAAAATTCAAAAAACGACATCAAGGAAGGCTGCAAGTGGACACGTGATTTTCCTCTGTTGCCACAGCTAGCAGATTGATTTTTTCAAAAGACAAGGTGATGCTGATACAAAAGCATTTTTGACATGACAAAAGTAGATTGATTTTCAAAAAGCAAGATAAGGTTGACTCAAAAGGAGATTATTTGTCTCCTTTTTCCAAAAGTGTTAGGTGTAATGTATTGTTTGGACTTCAAAATTTTATTTCAAATCCACGGACTTCAGATGGCTTGAAATCCGTCATTTTTTCCTATAAAAAGGGGGGATGTCTCCTTTCAAAACCGGCTAAGTGGAGAGAGCTAAGGGGAGAGAGTGATTTTCTAGGTGAATTCTTGAGTAGCCTATATTTATTTCCAACTCAAAGCACTCGTGCAAAGTTTCCTATAATTTCTTCAAATTTGTAAGTTTTAGTTTCAAATAAAGATTTCATATTTCAAATATTTTCCTATTGATTTCTTATTATGTTTCAAGTATTTTGATTTTTGGTCACTATTCATATTTTACTGTTCAAAAGTCACTGTTCATTTTTACTATTCACTAGTTCAAGATCCATCTAGAGTTTGGTATCAAAGCCATGTTTATACAAAATTTTGATAGGTTTTCCTTCCAATATTATCAAATTTGTTTATGATTCCAACAATTAGCGTTGGTCGCCCTTGTTATCCGTTGGTCATCCATAAATCTTTGCATGGATAGGTTGGTCCACTAATGCTCAAACATAAAATAAATAAGATAAATTAATGGCAAACTTTATCAAAACTAGAACCAGCTCCGCACTAGTTCATCTAGAATTGGGCCAGAACAACTCCAACACATCCAATAGAAAAACACAAAAAATATGAAACAAATCACACTCAATTGAAGATTGGGAACAATACATCAAAAATTAAGAAATGCTAAAACAAAATATCAAAGAACTTACAAAGTAGAAAATTGGGAATTCAAAAGAGATTATAGAATTAAAATCTCTGAAAATACTCATTCAATAGATCCAAAACATAAATTATTGAATCATTAGATCTCAAAGACTTAGAACAAATACAAAAAGAAAAATATAAAATCCTTCATATAGGTGCCATCCAAGTAGTCGCCAAACCTTTAACCAGATTAGGTTTAGATAAACCTATTTGTATCTGTCTAAGAGATGCTAGACATAACCAATTCCAAGACTCCCTTTTAGGATTAATGCAAACAAAACATCATTTTAGACCGACATGTATTTTACTGGTTATCCAAACCTAGAGGTTGGATTGTAAGGAATGACCGAGCATCTATAAAGCCTAACTCCTAAACGCTCAAACTCAAAACTATGACATGGATCCTGACCCAAGAATATTCTTATAGTATACATAGTATATTATAAGGTAATGACCTCAGTCATCAGCCCAAATTGCCCGTTATCATCCCCTAAGTGTTACACATGAGCTAGTTTTATGCTTACTATTGTGGATGACTATCTAAAGCAACATGGACTTATCTTCTTTCTCACAAGTCCCAAACACTTACAATCTTTAAGATTAATATGATTTCTACATAGCTTTTAGAAACATCAAAGCTATAAGATTAGACCATGGTGGTGAATTTACAAGCAAAGATTTTGGGCCTACTTTCTCAAAGATGGGATTGTACACCACCGCACATGTGTGTACACACCACAACAGAATGGAAATCGTAGAAAGAAAACACAAGCACCTCATACAACTAGCAAGAGCTCTCCTATTTCAAGCAAACATGCCCACACGTTTTTGGGATTATGCTCTCTTGATGGTATCTCATCTTGTAAATTTGCTGCCAACAACTATTCTCAATTGGAAAACACCATATGAGATCCTACATGGAGTGGCACCTGCTTATAATGCTCTCAAAGTGTTTGGTTCCCTATGCTATGCAACTAACACACTGCCATCCAAAGACAAGTTCTCACTAAGGGCTCATCCTTGCATTTTTCCTAGTTATCCATCGGGTATAAAAGGGTTTATACTTGATTTGACATCATTGCACTATCTTTTCATTCGTGATGTGTCCTTCAGAGAACACATCTTCCCATACCAAGTACATTTCTCTTACCCTGTTTCTTCTTCTCTACCTCTTTTTATTCTTACTACTCTTCTCCCCTTTTCTTTTTATTCTCATAGTTCCAAGCCTCATCATCGAGTTTTCCTTTTCGAGTGAATAGATATTAAACGCCTAAACTGCTATGCGCTTAAGGGCTTAAATACCATTTAAGGATTTTGATGATTTTTTCTTCCGTTTCTCAAACCGGTGTATGATCATCATCTATGGACTCTATTTATTTTAGAGTTTCATACTCTCTTTGGATATTTATTTTATTTTATTTTTTAAATAAAACCCTTTTATGTCAAATTCTTTTTTTTGTTCATCGAGTGATAGAATTACAAACATTGCGTCCAGTTCGCCGAGAGATTGAAAAGGTGTTGTTGTCGTCATTCGAAGGTTGTTTTATCTTGGGAAGTAGGCGTTTGTCGAAATCTTGAGCACCCTCAAAAGAAGACGAATCTGCTTTAAGGAGATTGTGCTGCACAAGACTAGATCTGACATTGTTTTTTTTTTTTTTCCTGTGTCTTTATAATTTTTCCTCTTCTTCTCTTGTTTTTTCATTTCCAATTGTACTTTGTCTTAACAGCTTAAAGTAGATTGCAGAGGAGACGAAAAAAAAAAAGACAAAGCAACCAGTACGGTCTGATCGGAAATGAAGTTTTCAAGAGGGAGAGTTTCCTTGAAGAAAAAAAAAGTTTTCAAATAGAGAGAGTTTCCTTGAAGGAAAAAAAAAGGAATTTGTTTTGAGAAAATGACAAGAATCCTTGAAAAGGTCTTTAAAGAAAAAGAAAATCTCACTAATTTTTTTAGAATTTTGACACCTGAAAAAAAAAAAAACTTCTCAAATGTGAAACTTGTTTTTCGGGGACAAATAAAAACTGGCCAATTTTTTTTTTTTTTTTGAATATCTTTTAAGGAAAAGGAACCAAAACAAAACTAAAAAAGAGAAAAAAAAATGCAATATTTTTTTTGGTACAACCAAACAAACTTTTGGGTTATGTTCAACATTGAAAATTGAAGATTTTTCCTCAGAAGGGAAATTTTTCACATTTTCTTTTTGAAAAACAAAGAAATATTTTTTTGTTTTTCCGAAAATATTTGTCATTTTTCGAAAAACAAATTTTTCGACCTAACAAACAATTTGGTTGTTGGTTTCCGTTTAAAAAAAAAAAAAAAAAAAAAAAAAAAAACTTAAAGCCTTTTTTTATATAATCCAAAACCAAACAAACAATTTGGTTGTTGGAAAATCCTTTATAGAAATACAAAGAAGGAAATTGAACTCAGCACTGAAGTTCAAGGCGGCTCAAACCATCGGGCTAAACGCTAGTTTGTGTTGAGTTATTGGTGGAATAACCTATAAGGGTGTGTGTCAATTTTCTTCAAATATCGAGAATTGGTCACGTGGGGGTATTCTCTGCTTAAGCGATATCGGTTCGACTGTGGTTTCTATACCCACCAGCCTTCTTGGAAATACTTTAAATAATTTTTTTTTGTTGAAAACAAAAAGGAAAGTATTCACATTTTGGTCAGTTTTGCAGAAAAATGACTTCTCAACTAACAATGCCTGCAGGTGCCGATCCGCCAAGTAGCTACCCCCATCGCGGGCCCAAGTAACTACCCCCACCGTCGCCTGCAGCTACCCCCACCGGCCGCTGCTCAAGCACCAATGGTGCACACTTCCTGGCTTGTCGCTCAGGAGAAGCTCAAGAAGTTCAATGGACTCAACTTTAAATGGTGGCAACAAAAGATGATATTCTATCTGACCACCTTGAATCTTGCGAGATTCTTGACTGAAGATGGTCCGTAGCTCTAGGAAGATGAGCACGATATCCAAGTCATCAATGCTATAGAGGCTTGGAAGCATTCAGACTTTCTTGCAAAAATTATGTCTTGAATGGGTTAACTGATACTTTGTATAATGTTTATTATACTAAGAATTCAGTAAATGAGCTATGGGAATCTCTAGATCGGAAGTATAAAACCGAGGATGTTGGGGCCAAGAAATTCATCGTGGGCTGATTCCTGGACTTCAAAATGGTAGATTCCTAGACAGTTGTCAGTCAAGTCTAAGAACTTTAAGTGATCATCCATGAAATACATGTTGAGGGTATGGTACTGGGTGAAAGCTTCCAAGTGGCACTTGTTATTGAGAAATTGCCCCCAACTTGGAAAGATTTCAAGAATTACTTCAAACATAAGCGAAAGGAAATGAGCATGGAGGACTTGGTTGTTAGTCAGACAAGAAGATAACAAGGTCTGATAAAGAAAAGTATGACACTTCACTAGAAGTGAAGGCGAACTTTGTGGAACATGGTCAAAGTTTCAAGAAAAAGCAGCACAACAAAGGGAAAGACTCTAAGTTGGGACCTGAAGGAGGGGTCTCTAAGAAGCAAAAGTTCCAAGGGAAATGCTTTAACTATGTGAAGCAAGGTCACAAGTCTTCTGATTGTAGAGTGCCAAAGAGGAACAAATCCAAGGAAGCTAATGTGGTTGATGGTATCACCAAAGATGTGTCTGACACAACAGTAATCTCTGAGGTGAATTCCGCAGGGTTTAACCCCCAAGGAAATCTATGGATCGACACTGCCTACTCGCCATTCAGGTTATGACAAGAAGATGTTCTCCACCTTTGAACCAATTGAGATTAGAGAAAAGGTGTTCATGGGGAACTCTACCACATTAGATATCAATGGGCAAGGCAAGGTGGTCTTGAAGATGACTTCTGGGAAAGAGTTGACTCTGACAAATGTTTTATATGTACCTCAAATCCGCAAGAACTGTGTCCGTTCTTCACGAATAGTAATGGATTTCGGTTGGTGTTTGAATTAGATAAATTTGTTTCATCAAAGATCGTAATGTATGTTGGAAAGCAGTATATGAGGGCGGCATGTGGTTTAATGTAATGACTATCATTAAGTAAAAAATGAATAAAGCTAGTTTTTCTCGCTTTATATTTCGAATCATCTAATTTATGACATGATGGGCCTAGACATGTTAATTATGATACATTGCGTAAATTAATTAACTTAAATCATATACCAATTTTCCAAATTGATGCAAAGTATAAGTGTGAAACTTGTGTTGAGGCAAAACTAACCAGGTCATAATTTCAAAGTGTTGAAAGACACACTGAACCTCTTGACTTAATCCATAGTGATATATTTGATTTGAAGCTTGTACAAATAAGAGGTGGTAATAAATATTTTATTACCTTTGTGTATGATAGTACCAAGTACTGTTATGTGTACTTACTCAAAAGTAAAGATGAGACGATAGAGAAATTTGTTCTCTACAAAAACAAAGCTGAGAATCAACTCAACAAGAAAATTAAAGTGCTGAAAAGTGATCAAGGTGGTGAGGATGAATCACCATTTGTTGACTTTTGTGCTTAACATGAGATTATACATGAAACCACAACATCTTATTCGTCTCAATCTAACGGAGTAGTTGAGCGTAAGAATCGCACTTTAAAGGACACATGATGAATGCACGTCGATAAGCTCGATTTACAACAAAACATGAGGAGAAGCCATTTATTTGCACCACTAATAAGGCACCTAAAAAGAAAGCAGAAAAGACTCCACATGAGTTATGGAAAGGAATAAAGTCATCCTACAAATACTTGCGAGTGTGGGGATGTCTAGCTAAAGTGGCAGTACCTCCACCCAAAAAGGTGAAAATAAGACCTAAAACTATTGATTGCATCTTCATTGGTGATGCACATAACAGTGCTGCTTATCGATTTCTTGTTCATGAGTCGAATATCCCAGATATTCACAAGAACAAGATAATGGAATCGAGGAATGCATCTTTATTTGAAAATGTATTTCCGTGTAAATCCAAAGTAGAGCAAAATTTATCAAAAAGAGCTTTTGAGACTATTAATGAAAATAGTCAAGATGAAAATGATAATGGTGAGGTTGAACCTAGACGCAGTAAGAGAGCAAGGGTAGAAAAATCTTTTGTCCAAATTCTCTCGACTTACATGCTCAAGAGGAACCCCTAAACTTTTATAAAGAGACAAGTGAACTCTACGTAGGGTCTCATGTGGAAAGAAACTATTAATAGTGAAATTGAGTCCATACTACATAACCATACTTGGGAACTAGTGGATCTTCCACCAGGTTGTAAACCTTTGAGTTCCAAGTGGGTTTTCAAGAGGAAAAGGAAAGTAGATGAATCAATTGATAAGTACAAAGCAAGACTTGTGATCAAAGGTTACAAACAAACTGAGGACCTGGATTATTTTGACACCTATTCTCCTGTAGCGAGAATAAATTCTATAAGGATGGTAAAGGTACTGTCGCGATTGAGAAACCTTGGAAGTACATCATATGGATGTGAAACAACCTTCAATGCATTTAGAGAAGAAACTACACGGGAGTGCCTCGAGGGTTTTTCTGCTCCGGGATAAGAAAAGAAAGTCTGTAAACTGGTGAAATCCTTATATGGATTAAAGTAAGCATCAAAACAATGGCATGGGAAATTTGATAATGTTATGATGTCACATGGATTCAAAATCAATGAATGTGACAAGTGTGTTTATGTCAAAGATATGGAACTTGGATATGTCATTGTGTGCTTGTATGTAGATGACATGGTTATTGTTGGTAGTGATAATAAGATGATTGCATCTACTAAGAACATGTTGAATTCAATGCTTGACATGAAAGACATGGGACTTGATGATGTAATTTTAGGAATAAAAATCAAAAGAACATCAGAAGGACTTATTCTAAGTTAGTCACATTATGTTGGCAATATTCTTTGGAAGTTTGATATGATAACTGCATACCTTAACACCTGAGGTAACTCTACACTTATCCAAGAATAAAGAAGAGAGTGTGTCTCAAGTAGTAGAATATCAATTTAGGTTATAGGTAGTCCAATGTATTTAATTTAGTTAGAGCAGACCGCATATACCTTATGCAATTAATAGATCGAGCAGATACACTAGTAAATTCTGTGTGGCCATGCATTGGCAAGGAATTGCAAGGGTTTTAAAATACTTACGTTTTACTCGTGATTATGGGTTGCACTATACAAGATACCTTGCGATACTTGAAGGATATAGTGATTCTAATTGGATATCCAATTTCAAAGACTACAAATCATATAGTGGTTAAGTGTTTAAACTAAGAGGAGGAGCAGTCTCATGGAAATCCTCTAAACAAAGGGTTATTGCCAGATCCACAATGGAATCTGAGTTTATAGCACTAGACAAATGATGGGAAGACCTTGAATGGTTACTCTTTTTCTTAGAGGATATACTAAGATGGCCAAGGCCTGTGCCTCCAATATGCATACACTGTGATAGTCAATTTGCTATTGGTAGAGCACAAAGTAGTATGTACAATGGTAAGTCTAAACATATTCGTCATAAACACAATACCATTAGACAACTATTCTCAACTGGAGTTATCTCTGAAGATTATGTAAAATCTAAGGATAACATCACGGATTCTCTAACCAAAGTGGTTAAATGTAGAAATAATAAAAATCATCGGTTGAACGGGACTAACGCTCATAAAAGAAGAAGTCAATACAATGGATACCTAACCTAACTGATTGGAGATCCCAAGATCTGGCTTCAAAGGGACAACTAAATTGTAAGAACTTGGATATAATCACTATGGGAATATTCCTCTGTATGTTCCTATGATGAAATAGCATGATCAGAAAAGGAAGGCGTTACGATTTTAATGATCCTTATGCAATGGAAAGTTAGGAAAGATTAAATCAGCTACTCTTAGTTAGGAGATCAACTATGTAAGAGTGAATGGAGTCGCCTAAATGGAATCATCAGAGCACAATTCCTATTAAACTTTTGAGAACCAGCGCATGTTCACAAAATGATCATAAAGTGAGAACTCGGAAAATGTTAGGAAGATTCGTGACGATGTCATCCTTTACAAAAATGACGTATCGCTCAAGGACATCATGTCTACCGCTTAGTTAATAGAGTAAACATATTTCTAAGGGAAGGTTCAAAGGTTAACACTCTGAATTCTCTTATGTGTTTCAACCGTTGTACTCTATCACACGCAAGGGTTCCGCGTTCGACTCTAGGTGTAAATTTCATTCATGTGGGGAATTGTTGGAGTTTTCCATTTTAGTGAATGAAATTAAACGTCTAAACAGTTATGCAATTAAGGGCTTAAATACCATTTAAGGATTTTGATTTTGATTCCTAAATAGTTATGCAATTAAGGGCTTAGATACCATTTATGGATTTTGATGATATTTTCTTCCGTTTTCTCAAAACGGTCAGACGATGAGTCATTGGTCTGATCATCATCTTTGGACTCTATTTATTTTGGATTTCATACTCTCTTTGGATATCAATTTAAAAAAAAAAAAAAACCCTTTACTGTCAAATTCTATTTTTCGTTCATCGGGTGATAGAATTCAAACATTAACACTCAAGTTCGCCGAGATTGCAAGGTGTTGTCGCTTCATTCAAGGTCGCTTATCCCGAAGCAAGCGTTTGTCAAAGTCTCGAAAGCACCTCAAGAAGACAACCGCTTTGCTGAGATTGTGTCGCGACAAGACTCGATTCGACATTGTTTTTTTCCGTGGTCTTTGTAATTTTTCCTTTTCTCTTGTTTTTCCATTTCCAGTTGTACAATTGGAAATGGAAAAACACCTAGTCCTCCCCCTTATTTTCAAAACAAGAAGCTTGATGTATCTCCCTTCCCACTTTCTTCTCCAAATTGTTCTTCCCTTCCTCTATCACCTTCCCTTCCTTCCTATGTTCCCCCTTCTTTTCCTTTCCATCTTTCTTCTCGTCCTCATCACGCTCCCTTTTGGATGCAAGACTTTGTCCCTAGCCTTTCTACTACCACCTTCCCTTATTCCGATTCCATCTTTCCTTCTCTATCTTATATGAGTTTTCTTACCTAACTTTCGTCCCATTAAGAGCCTGCCTCTTATGCAGAGGCCTCTCTTTCCCCTAGTTGGTCTCAACCCATGCAGGTCGAGCTCCAAGCCTTTGCATCTAATAATACCTAGGATCTCTCCCCTCTCCCTCCCGGGAAACATCCTATCGGCTGCGGTGGATTTACAAGACCAAGTTGCATTCTAATGGTTCTGTTGAACGCCTTAAAGCCTATTTGGTCGCAAAAGGATATGATCAGATTGAGGGCCTCGACTATATTGACATTTTTTCTCCTGTAGCTAAGATGGTTATAGTTCGGGTCCTTCTTGTTGTATTTATCATTCTTTCTCGCCCATTTTTAAGTCGATGTTAATGATGCATTCCCTTTATGGCTACTGATGAAGAAATTCTATATGGTCCCTCCCGAAGGCCTCCCAGATGTCCTTCCAAGCATGCCTGTCTTCTTCGCCGTCTACCATATGGCCTTAAGCAAGCCTCCTGACAATGGAATGTTGAACTTTGTACACAGCTTCCCAAATTTGGTTTTTAGTAGTCCCTGTTTGACCCCTGCCTCTTCTTATTCCGATATGGATCCTCCTTCATGGCCCTCTTGGTTTATGTTGATGATCTCCTCCTCATTGGGATTGATGAGACTCTTCTACACAAGGCTCATGCCTTCCTTGATCATACTTTCTCTGTCAAGGACCTTGGCCACTAGTTATTTCTCGGGCAGTTGAGTCACCTGAGCCTCATGACTCCAATCCACTCAACACAAGTACACCGCTGACATTATTTCAATGTCAGCCTCATGGTGCCCTTCTAATTCCACCCCTCTTCCTAAGGGGCTTCGTTTATGTGTCGATGATGGTGCCCTCCTTCCGGATCCGGCCCGGTACCGTCGCTTCGTTGGTCGTCTTCTCTACTTAAATTTTACTCGTATAGATATTACCTTTGTGGTTCATCACGAATAATTTGTTCCGCACCCTCGCTAACCTCATCGTGGATGTGGCCATTCATCTCCTTCATACCTTAAAGGCTCATCTTTTTTAGGGTTTTTTTTTCCTACCCACACTTCCCTTTCTCTTAAGGCCTTGCTAATGCTAATTGGGCTTCGTGCCTAGACTCTAAACGTTATGTCACTGGCTACTGTGTTTATCTTGAAATTTATTTCAAACAAATATTTTTTTATTCCAAACATAAATGAAATTTATGTTAACATTCTAAATTAATTAATAGATGATAATAACTCAACCACCATCGATAATGTACATCTTTCTAATGTGGAATTATATGTTATTATTGAATATAATGAGATTTCACGATACGCTAGTTGTTTTTTCCAGATATGCTGCTGTTGTTATTTCATTATTTTGATACTATTTAGCTAGTTAGTCAGCATTTTGTTATGACAATGTTTAAGTATTATTTATTTATTTAAGTTTGTTTACTATTATTATATTGTTTAGACTCAATCATTTTATATATATTAATTATTTTTATATATTTGTATATATATATATATATATATATATATATATATATATATATATATATATTTTATTTGAAAATGATGAATATGTAAAATTAATTTTTTTTACCATTTTTTAATGTTTTGACCATGTGGGCACAGAGCCAATTCAAGAACTCATACGAGCCGTGCGAAAACTAGCCCAACTAAAAATGGTGTCGTGACAATTTGCCAACCTCGTTGGCTCGCAAACCGAATGGATTGGCTTAAAATAGGCTGGTCAGTTCACATTAGCTCTAAATAGTGAAGCACCTACGCTCCAAAGAAAACCAAAATATTAAAAAAATAAAAATAGTAATTTCACTACGATCCCCTGGTAGGATTTTTTAAAATTATATTGAATATGTTATGACATGTGGTTCTTATTAAGAGTACTGCATTTATATTTTTAGTATATGGCATAATTTTGGTCATATACATGGTTATTATAAATATCCTCGTATGTAACCCTACTTGGTGATAGTGAAAATTTCAAGCCACCATTCTCGTGGATGTAGACGCATTACTGAACCACGTAAAATCCGTTTGTATTCTTTTTGTTTTTCTTCTCGACCTTATCACCATCAAGGTACGATTCACAACAAATTCCCTATTAAAATTTTATCAGAAATGCCCTTGATGCCCGACTCAAGTGGTGAAGGAGTTGGAGGGGCATACGAGAGAAATAAAATCGAATCATTGTAAGAACAAAATTAAATCCTTGTAAGAACAAAGTATTAAAACTTTTTTTTTTAATACAACAAAGTCTTATAACCTATTATGCAAAACAAAGTATTACAACATAATATTAGAGGTGACAATTCGTGACAAGCCGACCGAAATGACATTAGGTCGGGTCCACTTAACCCTGATTTTTTCTCGGGGCAAAAATAGTACCAACCTTAACCAAACAGAGTGCCAAATCTCCTTATAAACCAAAAAATTACGAGCAAGTTTGGTCAAATTTGGCCCACTTTTTTCGAGCCAATAAATTAACAACCCAGCCCAACCTTAATTCCTAGTGTACCAGGATTAAATTAACACCTCTACCTAATATACAAAAGTGAGTAGAAATAAGAAAAAGTATCACAAATTACAAATCCTTCCCTAATGTTTAACTTAATTACATAGAACTCCTATGTGGTTTGAAAAATTACATCAACTTGCACCCAACATGTTTTGTAACTTTTGTTACCTAACATGGGTGAAAGGACAAAATTTGTGTCTTCCAATCTTGTCCTTTGGATTATTATGAAGGTTCCTTCTATTAACTTATAGTAATTGCTAATATGACAAATAAATTTATTTTTCTTCTTCCTTCATGATTTAATATATAGTTTTTAAAACATTAATCAGGGTTTGCATGAATAAATTAAAACTCCAAATAAATAGGTGTAAAAAGATGAAAATGTTGGAATGAAATTTAAGTGATTAAATTTTAAGGAAAATTTTGAAAATTCAACAAAACTATGACACCATAATGTTGATAACCCAGAATATATATTGAATAATACAAATTTTCAAATAACTTATCTTAAATAATAATCTTTTTTGATTTCTCTTTAATATATTTGATATTTGTTAAGAAATTTTTTTATATTTACAAAAACTACAGCAAACACAAATTTTAATTCACATGAATAAAACAATAAATCAAGGGATAAAAATAAATAAGATAAGATTATTTTTCTAAAAATTGGCATCAACCATTAATAGTCGCTTTCAAGATGTTACCAATAAATATCTTGAGGTAAAATAGAAAGATTAATTGAATAATT
The DNA here is from genome assembly GCA_016808115.1 of Tetrastigma voinierianum. Lineage (NCBI taxonomy): Eukaryota > Viridiplantae > Streptophyta > Magnoliopsida > Vitales > Vitaceae > Tetrastigma > Tetrastigma voinierianum. The sequence continues at coordinate 24,273 of JAEQBH010009643.1, read as the reverse complement.
TACATCTTATTAAGGTAAAATAGAATAAATAAATAGAATAACTATGTCTAACAAATTTTTTCCATTGATTTTTTGTACACTTAAGAACAACATTAGTAGGACATAAATATATAGAAATTTACTTTAAAAAAACATATAGAAATTATTAATAGATATCTAATATTACTCAATTTCTATAAATACAATTATACCAAAGCAAATGAAAGAAAATTTGAAGGAAATAAAAATAAGTTTAAAGTTAATAAAATAATTTATATGTTTGTTCCAACTTATTTTATTTTGTTTATGAGAAATTTAAAAATATATAAAATTCTTGATTTGATTTTATATTTTATGTATGGAAACCAAACACGAGAAAATAATATTTCTTATATTTTTTTTTTCTTTTCCTAGTATTTTTCAGGTTACAAAACGGAGCTCAATATTTTTATTTCACAAAAAAAAAAATCCTTTAAAATTAAAAACTAAATATACAAGTTTATAGGATATCATGACATGTGTCTACTTAAAGAGTAAATAAAGCAATTATAAGGAGAAAATGTTTAATTGTAAAACAAGCACCATAAGGAGTGTATCTGGTTGTTTTTCATATAATAAGCTGCAAATAATATTGTATTTATCATTTTTGGAACAGAATATTTTCTCCAAATTTCCACTTTAAAAGGTTATTTTTCAAGTTAACAAATATGTTTTCAAATTCATATTTAATTTTCTCTATTTCCATTAGGAGAAAATATTTCTCATTTCACCATAATAATATATGTAAAAAATTATTAAATATATTTTTCTTATTATTTCCTTAGAAAAATATGGATTTTATATAATTTTAGGTTAAAGAAACAAGGTGTTTCTGTTTTTAGTTACTATAATTATTATTTTTAATAAGCAGAAAAAATCACACCCAAAATATGAAATGTTTTTTGACAATACAATTTAATTATGTTTTTTTAAAGTACAATTTAATATGTTGAGAAAAATACAAACTTTACAAAATAGATTTAGCTAATATGCAATAAAAATCTATACATAATACAACCCCTTATACACCACCTTTAAAACAAATTTGATATTTTATTGTTCTATTCAAAGTTCTCGATACAACATTATATCTTATTATTTTACTATATCAGAACAAAGTTGCTTTTAATTATATAAAATAAAAACAATAATGTAATACTTATAATAAATAAAATAGAACTTCCACAACGTCATAATAATTCACACACAAAGTACTCCAACATCAAATTTAAAATCACTTTATTACAACGTTCTTATTAGCTTTCAAAATCTAAAATTTTATTATTTGTGGGGGAATACTTTTTTGTTATTGAGACATGTATTTAAACAATTAATATAATATTAAAATTTATTAATTTTATACACTTGAATAGTGTTTTTTTTTAGTATTTTCAAAATAAAAATTTAAGACTAAATAAAATTAAATAGGAAAATCATAGTAAATTTTAAATAAGATTACTAAAATGACACAATTCGTTTTTTTCATATTGAAATAATAATTTATTTAATTAAAAAGATTCAATTATGTAAAATAAATTATGAGTACATGCATATATATTTTTTAATATTTATATGTTTATATTTAATTATTATTATATAAATAATATAAAAGATATGTTAATAAAATTATAACAATGGTTTTAATATTTTCAATAATCAATCTAATAAATTTTAAAATAAAATAATTAGAATTTATTAATTTATTATAATATTTTATTTTTTAAAAAGAGAATAATATTATTGATTCAAACTAACAATATATTTGATGGAAACATATAACCAAATTAATTAAAACCCTGTAATGATGCAACATCCAAGTTAATAACATAATAAATCGGTTCAAAACCTACAATTTGATAATTCTATAATTATTGAAATACATATGACTTGGGGCTTTTACAACATATCGACAATCGTGATCTCGATTCACGCCTTTATCCGATCAACCGCTTTTACATCCAAATCACCCATACATAAGAAAGCCACGCACAAGCACTACGAAACCAAATCGTTAAAATCATACACTACACAAACTATCGACAAAAATACAAAAAAAAATTAAAAATTTAAATTTTTTAAAAGCAAGAATCCGCTGATACAAGAAAATAATATAAAGAATAAAACGAGAGAGAGAGAGAGAGAGGCGGCTAGGGTTTTTTTTTTTTAGGAGGAATTCATTTATTACAATATTTTGTTGATACTAGAATTTAGATAGTTTAATAAATTTGATATGTACTTTTTTTTTTATTGAAACCAAATCTAGCTTAACCTAATAGGTGAACATATATATATATATATTTTGTTAACTACTTTATGACTTGACACCAGTCACACCGCTATTTAACACCACACAATAAATATGAGTAGCTCTACACACTATGAGCATGACTGGCTCCATATATTGTATGTTGGTCTAGTCAACATCATGTGTCAGGTTGATAATTCAAACCTGCTTTTTTTACATGAGAAATGGATTTAGAGAAGGTAAAACATTAATAACATGTGGTTTATTTTACATGTAGTGTGTGTGTTCGAACACAATGAAAGATAAAGAAAAAATTTTATTTGAGGGAGGCCTGATATGAAATTTGTTAAAGGGAGGATGGTTAAGTGTGCTCCTATAGTCCCATATCGATTATGAATGAGAGGGATTATGAATTGATAGGCATGGATAAAATCCCATAGTCCATATTAGTATGAGGTCTTGATGCAAGGTTGACACAGATGGACTCAACTAGTAACAAGATAGTTTTTCGGATTGTTTTACGATCATATTTGAAGGGGGAAAGTGAAGATGTCATATCAAATGATAACTGACACTGATGTTTCGCTGGATAGTCGGAAGACCCATAATCACTACGAAACGATCGACGATAAAACAAATAAATGCAAGACGCTTACAATCAATAGGCTGGGCCGATTGATAAGTCGCTAATAATGAAGACGTCACAATCAACTTGTTGGGTTTTATTATTACATTGTAAAAATCCCTTTTTTATAGGCTACAGACTAGAAAAGAAATAGAAATAAAATATCTACGGCAATTTTTAACCTAAATCACACCTAAAACTAAAAAAGGAAACAAACCTAAAAAGGCTTGATTTTAGTTGGTTTCACTGCTAGCCATACATGCCTAAGGAAAGTAAATAAAAAACAAATAAGCAAAAAGGAAAGTAAATAACTTGGCATTGCCATAATCTATAAAACATCCCAAATGCCGCCTGTATTCTCTCTAAAACTCTCACTCAAGATATCAGCTACTGCTCATCTTTCTTCATACTTCTCAAACTTGCCTTTTAGAACATTAATTACATGATTTGAAATGATGTATTGATTTTGGCATTAAGCCTTAGAGGAGAAGCTCAAAACAAACTATGAAGACCTCTATATCAAAGTGAACAATATCATACCAATGTGCATGGGAAAAGGTTCACGGCTGTTTAACAAGCCAGATAGAACGGCTCTCAAGCCTTTAATCACATGCACAAGAAACAAAATGGTGTGTTAAGCCCTTGACAGGTGGTGTTACACATAAGAAGTGTGCCCAAATGTAATGAAAGACCAATAAAATCTTGGTTTTATAGAGGCTGGTGTAACTTTATTCAAGCGAAAGACACGTGCCACGCTCAAAGTCCTACACATCTGCTAGGAATGGAACGACTACGCTTAATAGCTGATAGAAGATCGGCCCAATTGGCACGAGCAGATTTGCGAGGCTTCCCAAAACAAACCATAAGAGTCTTGCGCCGTGTCGCACAATACCGCACTAATGTGTAAAAGGAATAAAGAATAATAGGCTCCAAATGAGAATAGTGCATAAAAGATAACAAGGAAAAGAAATAAATGGAATCCAAATCAAGAGTCAAGACAGGAATATAAATAAAGTGGGAAGAAGTGATTGAAATTGAATGGCTAATTTTGGAAGTTAGGAGGGAAAAAGAAAGAAAGGGGTGGTTCTGACAAGTGGGAGATCTTTTCTAAAAGAGAAGAATGGATGGTGTCAAGGGACATATTTTTCTTGTATAGACGGTGGGAATCAGAATCTGTTTTTTCTTAGCTACCACTCAAGGAAACCAAATTCAACTCACATGATTCATTCAAGTTCTAAATAACCAAAATCTTTCTTTCTAAAAACTACTATTTCTTCTTTTCTTTTTCTTTTTTTTTCTTAAAATGTCAATATTTTGAAATTTAGACTCAACCGTTTGTCCGGTCCAACCAAACTTGATCCTTTTTGGGGTTTGGTCCAATATTTTGACCATTTAAACCTATGATTAGGACCCTGAACCGGGTATGGTTTATTAAAAGGATTTTAGGCGGTAGTAATTTTTGAAAAAAAAAATTAAATTGGTTGAAAATTGAATTAAAGAAGAAATGCGCATAATACCGTCAAGTATAAACCACCGTACTCCATAAATTATCAACATCGCTATCCATTTATAACGACTTTCGAGTAGCTTTTAATATAATAAATTTAAGATTAAGTTTAATTATCACAGACATACAAATCCGTATTCGATAAAGTCTAATTGTTATCGTTTACGACAATGCTTTTAATGCTTTAAATCTAAATTTTATATTTCAATTATATACGTATTATTTTGACAATTAGTTTGGTTTCCAAGCTAATTTAATCATTTAAAAAAAAAAAATTTATTTCTATCTAAAACTCGTTAAAATATCATCAGCTTGCTTCCATTACTTGTTGCGCGTAAACAAGAGGCTCAGCTAGGACGGGTTTTTTTTTTAATTTAAAAAATAATAAATACGATATTTAAGAAAATATTTTCAATTTTACAACAATTTTTGTTGACTTAAAAAAAAAAGGTTTGAAAATCATATTTTGAAACGAGTTCGATTGAAAAGACAATTTCTTCGATTTTCAATTCTTTAGGACGATTTCTTCAATTTTGAAAAAAACAATATTTCTTTTTCTAGTTTTCAAAATCGCTTTTTGAAAAGTTTCACTTTTTTTCTGATTTTAATTTTTAATATCGCTTTTTGAAAATAAGATTTATTCGTCTTTTTTTCCTTTCCACATCGTGAGAAAAGACAATTCCTTATATTATTTTCTTGGCATCTGTCTTTGATTTCTACTTTGTCTAATTTCAAATATACATTTTTTAATCTTTGCAACAACTTTTTTTATAATTCGATAATAAATTATTAAATTATAAATTAACGATAAAATTATTATAAATATGTTGAATTTATATTTATCACTATTCATATATCATATAAATTATCTTTTAAAAAAAGATTATTTTAAATTATAATAATTATTATAAATATATTTTTTATCTTTATCTTAATATTTTAATGATACATCATTTTATCACTAATTAAAGATTAAAAAACAGTTTTCTTGACTTAGCATGTCTGAAAGTACCATACACTTTGCATATATATATATATCTGATAGTTCTTGAAACACATTGAACAATCCCAATCCCATGGGAGCTTGACGTTAACAATCAATAACCTTGAGAGGACTCGAACTGATAAGCATTGAGTAAAACCCTAAGATCTTCTATAGATTATTGAAATACTCTGAAAAAAATGTCCGAGAATACCTCAAACTTGTTCTAAAAAAACCCACATGTTTCCAGGAGAAATGATCAAAAAGACTTTTCAATCAAAGATTCATCAGCTTTGCTTGCAAAAATTATTTTATAAATTTAAAAAGAGAATCGTTTTCAAGAACGAATCCTAAAAAAACCCCAAATTCCAAAAACCTTGTATAGGCAGAGCAACAAGGTTTCCTTTTTCTTCCTTCTCCAAGAATTCACAATGATGTGAAAGAAGCATGGTACAAATTTGAAACCATAATCAAGGTAGCACAACTAAACTAAAATTCAAGGGAGAGGAGTGTAATTTACCCTGATAAAATCCTAGAACAAACATTTCCTGCCCAAACAAATGCAAGTTTAAAGGCTAACTCACATAAAAAAGGAAAAAAAGAAAAATGTGTTAAACTGCCAACCAACACCAAAAGCACAAGCCATGCCATCCATTAGGAGCTCCACTTTTACTTCATTCATCAGCACATTTGATATGATTAAGCACAAAGATCAGGAATCACTGTTTTTCCTAATGAGTTTAGACCAAAATAATTTGTTCGAAAAGATAATTATTAAATTGGGCTTAGTTCAAAATAATTACCAAAGAATGATAAGAATGCCGCTGTTATGGACAACGGCAATTGGATTTATGAAATTTTTAAATGCCACTGTCCATGACTGCAAAAAATTGGGTTTAAAATTCTCAAATGACTCAAATGCCGCTATTCATGATCATGGCAATTAAGAAAATTTTCAAATGCCGCTGTCCATGAGCTTCCTATTCTTTATTTTTTATTTTGGATGAGAAAAAAATTATGGGGAAAAAAAAAAACGGAAGAGAAAGGATTGGCCCAGGCGTGACCGCCAGTCACCATTTGCCGTTAGGAACGGCAACATGCCATTTCCGCGCCTCTTTTATTTCAGTTGAATTCAATTATAAAGAAAATAGGTGCTTAAGGTTGAAGAAGGTAGAGTTGCTATTTTTAAAATTATAATTTTATTGGGGAAAAAAGAAGAAGAGGTGGATGTATGGAGAAATCAGTGGGATGTGATCTCTTTAAATTATTTGCTTTTTTTTCTTGGTCTACTGAATGATATTGACTTACGACAAACTCTGTGAATTGGATTTTCTCTCTATTTATGGGTAAAGGTGGGTTGGGGTTTGAATTGACTTACAACAAACAAGAAACTCAATTGCCGCTGTCCAAACTAATTTAATTATTATTTTTTTCAAACAAATCATTTTGGTCTAAAACTCAACTATAATGCTTAATACATTCCAAATGAAAATGAAAGCAAATGGTAGTTATGATAAACTAGGGTTATGCTACATTTCTGTCTACGGTGGAGGGAGAAAAAGGGAAAGGAAAAAAATAAAACTGAAGAACAAGTCAATCAATATATGGAGTAAAAAGTTTCTCATTGTTTATCAAAGTTATGTACTAGTTGAGATTAGGTAAGGATATCATATCCTTCTTTGTGTTTACCATTTCATGATAATAAAATGACTGTTTCCTGTTCTTCCTTCGATTATCTCTGATTACACCTGGAAAAGATTAAAAATAAATCAGCAATCAATATATTCACAGCACAACCCAGTTAGAGGAACTCCTACACATGGCCAGATGTAAAGACCACGAAATAAATGCTGTTGGAGTACCGATGTTGTTGGAGTTAAAGATTTAAGTGCATCCATGGGTTTTGGAATAGGGCACAAAATCTGGTCCCCTTTTGCGATCAATTCTTGAGTTTGATGGAAACTGTGAAAATTAGGGCTGCTTTTATCAAAAAATTACTTCCTAATAGTCCTTTGCAAGTAGAGCACCCATAGCTGTTTTTTTTGAAAGCACCTATAGATACGTTAGTTATGAAGAAAAACAAGAAGCTTTATCCAGGAATCTATTCGGTTGATACTGATCTATCTATCTATCTATATATACCAAATAGAGAGAGGAGAGAGAGAGTTTACCATCATAAACCCTATCAATCATCTACACGAAATTGTAGTGACGTACAAACGACGAGCAGCTCCATCATTAGGGAACACCATCTATCATCTCGTACTTCTTATAATTTGCTTTGAGAACCTCTGCCTGCTGCTTTGCAAGCTTCTCTTCTTCCTCTAGTTGATTCTACACAGGAAAAGGTACTCTATTAACAAAAACGGGAGTTTAATAATTAGCAGAAAGATGATAGATAGTGAAGGAACACTCCAGTTTACCTTGAGCATGAAAGAAGCTTCTGAAGCATGTTTACCCACCAGCTGCTTTAGCTTCTTGGCTACCTCAAAGTCAGGGTCATCTTTGTCTAGCCAACGGCACTGTATCCTCCTCCCAGGCTTTATTGGGCGATCATCAAACATCTCTGCCACTGCAAGGCGTGCTCGTGCAGGCCTTGGCATCCCAGACATCATGAAAGGATAATTGTTCATGTCTGAAACAATGCCTTCAGCTTCACTTTATTTTGCCATTCAACCAAAGCACACCGTGATCTTCGGCTGTTCCAATAATTGGGGATGAAGTGAATGCTTACAACTGTCCCAAACTGATTGAGTGCAGTTTTGATAACCGCATCAGTGACCTGTGGTGAGATGTTGTCAATGTAAACCGTTCGCTTCACCTTTTGCTCAAATACGGCATACTCTTTTTTTGCTGGAGATTCCATGAAGGGTTGACGCACCTGCTGAAGAAGTGGAAATGAATTATTATTGGAGGAAAAACTTCAAATGATTAACTTGAACCACGTCACGTGGATAAGAAATGAGAGAATTTGATTAATGTCATCCCTGTTCAATTAACTGTCACAAGTACAGATTACAAGACGAGGGATATGTTCCATAGTTAGAAACATATAAAAGAATCAAGAGTAGAGGACGATCTTTTATCAGAAAAACTTGTCTACCTTTAGAGCAAATCAAGAACATACCCAGATGGAAACATCAGCACTTACATAAAGCAGAGCAAGCCAAGTAGCGATACAATCAAATAGCAGTGGGCTACAGCTTTGCCCTTATAGTTTACAAAGGGGGAACAATCGGAGTTTATGAATGAAATAATAAAGAGAGATGGGAAATTAAAGACAATAATATTTCAAATCACATCAATATGAATGGAATAAGTATATATTGATGTGATTTCAGGTGTCTTACAGGCCTAATGAAAAGAAAGAGGTTATCTTAAATTTCAGGACAGCAATAAATGCAAACATGCAGTGTTATGGAATCAAGGTTTCTAGACAGACCATATATTAGATTGGTTGAGCTTTGACATGTCATACGGGCTAAAAATGAAGAGAATAAGCTAGTAGGAATTTCTGGATAACAATAAAATATTGAGATTTAGGTTATGACTGGTTCCTAGAAAGTTTAGTGGAAAATGCAAGGAAATAAATAAAGAGGAAAAGTAGAATGAAAGAAAACATAAAAAACAAAAATAAAAACATAAATTCGAAGTCAAAAAATTATTTTTCTATACTACTTCAAACTTTTTTAACTTATTAAAATTTTCAATATAAAGATTAAATAATTTTAAAACTATACGCTTTCAATAATTTTGAATATGTTTAACTTTCCTTTGGATTTTCCATAATAACCTAAACATGAGAAAATTATTTTCTTTCACTTTTTCTTTCAACCAAACATAACTTTAGTTTGAAATCTAAATATTGATAGGAACTACACAAGTTGTAGTGTTCGTTCGCTCTTCCATCCCTTCCAAATGCTTCAGTTTACAATGGGATTCGTTCGTAGCATTGTAGGTACCATCAATGTTTCTATGGTATAACTAGTGAATGTTTATTCAAGCCAAATATCTTTTAAATATATGATAATGTTCCCAGCTAATTAATTTCATAAAATTCTAGCTTAAGCTACAGTCCAGAAGGAAATCCTAGAATATTAAAAATTTTTAACAATCACATTGAAGGGTCAAATGCATTCAAAGAGAAAGCCTAGCCCTCTATTCGGTTTGCAAAAAAAAAGCAATGAAAGAAACCAACTACCAACTTATTCATATTTTTTATGATTAAAAAAAGACAAAAGTAAAAGCCCCTCCTGTGTTGATTTTAAGTGAAGTGGCACGTTTCTGTATTCCCAAATTGTTGCTAAAAGCTTTATGATTCAAATCATTGTTGGTGAAAATTTTAAAATTCAAAATTTTAATTATTTTTTCATATTTTCTCTGTATCCGAACAAATCATATTAGAATGATTGGACAAGGTCACAAAGAAAGATTTAACGTAAATAAACTTGAAAAAGATAAAAACCAAGCCCTGAATCTGAAGTGGATGGAGATAAATGCAAGCGAGTATGAGAGGATATTAGTCTTTCTAAATCTTCTATCTCAAAATTAGAAAGGTTATGGTGGATGTTATAATTTCAAGAGAAAGGGATAATACCCAAGAATTGATGAGATAGGAAGGTTTTTTAACCATATTAATTCTAAATAGGCTTGGAAATTCAGAACCCAAAGGTTGATCCTACCAACTGCCCCATCCTAGGTTGATATCCTAGGGTCTTTCAATAAGTGTTCAAGAAAAAAATAATAAACAAACAGTTCTCAGAATGTGTCACTGATCATGTTTGCCAAGTTATTTTTATTTTCACGGATCTCAAAACCCTATTTTTTTTCCAGATTTCAACATTTGTATTTATTTGTTTATTTTTGATAAATAAGATTTTATCATTTGTATTTCTAGAAACACAGAAAACACAACATCAAACCCTAGTTAGAAAACCAAGCTTATTGTAGACAATGACCGCACTTATTGGAAACTAAAATAGCATCAAGATATAAGGACGAAATACTCTTTTTTCCATTTTGTCACCTTCAGCAATCAGCCAGACTATGAACAGACCCAAATGCAGCAGTTAGAAAACAAACACCCTAGAATACCATATCGGCTGATCCCTGAATTGAACAAAAGATTAATACTCATATTAATCAGCAGAATGAATTACCTGAAAAAGGTAGGAAAACAAGATTCTCAACTCTCTGTTATCACCTGCCTTTCAAGAAACCCACAATGTCCCACCATTAGACTATATCTGAACCATTGATATAAATTTAGGCAATTGTCTCAATTTTAAACTAACACAAAGTAGCAAAAGACATAAGAGTACAAAGTTATGAAAATATGGGAAAAATATATCCACATTCCTGGAAGATGATCCATTTTCAAAGAATATTTCAGTTTTTTCTTAAATCTAATGCCAGGCTTGTTTTCACATCCTATTCAATTTTCCATTTCAAGGAACAACTCCAGATATCTCAAATTCTTTACTTTGCCTCAACAATGTCATCAACCATACAGAATGAAAAACCTGGGGTCATGCAGAAAACCTAGAACGCTACTTCCGTTCCAGAAACAAGAAATATAATAGGGTAAAAAATGGTATAGGCAATATGCATCCCAAAAGCAGGAACATAAAAAACAGCTAAATTTTGCATATTTAAGCATTTCAATAAATCCAAAAGGATCTACCATCTGACCAGTTTAAGCCAATCCAATAGTCCCGAGACTGATGAATTCCCGTCTTAGAAAACCCACAACAACACAACACCTAACCACTGACATTACTTCCTTTCAGTTTCTCCACCTTTCTATGCAGCCGAAAGACCATGAGCAAATGATGCAGCAAAACCAAAACCAAAAACCCTTATCCCATCTGGAAGCGGGATAAAGCGAAAGAAAGAAAACAAAAATTCATCCAAGCAGTTATTACCTTGCATTTCAAAGAAAAATCCAAAAGCAAAAGAACCATAACCATTAAGCTCAAGGAAAACCCTAATCGACGCACATACAAGAAAAAGAATTCAAAAGCTAAAAGTCCAAAATTACCGAAGACGTACGGAAACTCCGAGTTCCCGCTACAAATGGATGCGGCGAGAAACCGAGACCAGAGTGAGAAAAAATGCGGAGAGAGAGGTAGAAAATGGATGAAGTGGAAAGAAAGACAAGGGTGGGATACCGGGAAAATTTCGGGAATTTTCTCGACAAAATGCGTGGAGGCAAAAGGGAGTGGAGAGAGAAGGCTGTTTGTCTTCGGATTTGCTTAGTTTCTCCTTGTTCTGGAGCGAACCATTTATATTGAGAGGTGGAATTTTGATTTGTAATTAGAGCAAAATTTTTAGGTAATTACAAAATGACTCAATTTGGGGCAAATCAGATAATATTAACATTTTATTGTTTTAATATATATGTTTGAATAATTAGAAAAATATTTGGTTAAAAACTTAGTGTATTCATTAAGTCCTTTCGATTCGTTAGAGCGTTGATATTTAAAGATTAGACGTGAAAGTTTCAGTAAAAATAATTTATTATATTATATTAAAAAGTGAATAACTTTAAAAAAAAACTTTAAATAATCCAAAATTCGTAAATCTAACATTTCCTATTTCTTTTGTTGAAAAGCTAACTAATTTTTGGAGTAAGTTTTATTTTTATTTTATGTATTTATATGTAAAATGATTTTCAGAAAACAAATGATATTTAACAAAATAAGGTAAAAGTTAATAAGGGTCAGATTTTTTAAATTGGATTGTCTTTTTTTAATCAAAATATATATATTTTTTCTTTTGTAGATGAATTGACCTTCTCTTTCTTCATATTAACAAAAGTAGGAATGAGATTTGAATTTACCTTTTTGTCTTTTCATGTAAAGAATTGTTTCTAGATTAGAAGTTGTGTTCTATGAGTTTGAGGATTTATTTTGGCATGTTTCGTTCATGTTTTTTAAAATGTTTTTTTAAAGTAGTTTTGAAAAAAACCAAAGTTATTTTGGTATTAACTGAAAGCGTTATTATTATTTGAATTTAGTGTTTCTTTTTATTTTATGTGTTTTTCAAAACAAAACAAAAAATTAGAATCAAACATATTTTCTACATTTTAATCTCTTTTGTTTAAGAACATAAAATATTTTTCAAAAGCTCAAGAACAACAGGCCTTATATTACTCAGATGAGAATAAAACTAATTGGAGTGTTTGGTTGGATTTATTAAAAGTTATTTTGTATTTTTATTAAGCCGTACAATCATAATAAATTTGTCACACTAGGACTAGACACCGGGAACCCTCCCTTCCTTATACCCTACATTTTTGAAAAGTTGAGCTCTTTACCATATGAGCTAGGCATGATGCATTTGTTTTTTTTTTTTTTTTAGTTATATTTTCTCAAATCTTTTGTTGTATTTGGGAAAAAAGTGTAGGAATAATAATGGGAACGAAGTAAATCAAATGTGATTTAGAATATTCAAATTTAATTACTAAACTAATATAACAGTCGGATCGTACATTCTGATTAGCGGGGGAGAAGTATGCACCACAGGCAGCGGATATTTCCAAACTATCCTCAGGTGATGGAGCGTGTGGCGCAAAATAACTAAAAGAAATGAATTTGCTTCTCTTATTGATAAATAATTTAGATTCGAGATCTAGGGTTGTATTATCTTTTCTGTTATAAGTGAAACACAGAATCACTTAACCGTCATTTGGACCTCGCACCTTAAGATTTGAGTCCATGTGTGAACCGTTTAGTGTTTTTAAACAACTTGGACTTGCTTGGCACTAATAAATCAAACAATCTCCCACTTGCCCCAAAAAACAGAATCTTTGGTTCTTTCTTGTAAGCTATGATATCCATGCAGCATTTTATCACAGGCTAACGTTTGGGGATCTTACGGTTATCATTAATCCAAATACGATAATTGCGACAATTATCTTCTCAGGGTCTTCATTCACTAAAAGCCCGAGTGAACTCAGGGTAATAATAGTATAAATAATATTATTTTCTCATTTATAAAATAATAATTAAAATTGTTGAATTTTCTATCAATCATTAGTTCATTTATTCTCTGATTACTTCAGTTTCTAATGGATAAAATTACATTATTGATGACATATGTCCAAGTATACTAAAACATATTAGATATTTGTATAAATTATATTGTTTATTTCATAAATACATTGGTCGTAATCTTATACAAATCTTAAGATCTTGATGATTTCAAAATGAAGCCTCACTTATTGGCAGCTCAAGACAACCATTAATTTGATACCTGTCCTATAATAAACTGGGATTGAGGAGAAGAATAATATGAAATATAAACGAGGATTTATTTCATACCAGAAGAATTTAACTTTAAATAAATCTCACTTTAGTCTATATTGCAAACATATGATTTGCTGTCACACCTAATATAAAGATGAGGATTATTTCATAAATATTAGATTCTAAACCAGAAAATTCCAACTTTGTTTTAATAATTGTATTGATCTTATTCACATTAATTTACTAAGACCTATTAGTCTCATCTTCTATGAATATTAACATGTTGGTATCTTTCTAGATGTAATAGGACATATCATAAAATATCGGTGTGCAAATAACATCAAATACCTATATTATATTAAAATTAATTTCAAAATATAATAACATGCATTATGTTCTATAAAAAAAAATAAAATAAAATAAACTCCCAGCGCTAATGAGTCTGGTAGACTCTTACTTTTATATATTATGTTTCTAGCTGAATGAACAATTATCTTTATGTTGAATTAAATAATTTTAGATAAATATGCACTTGGAAATCCCCAGTACATTATATGTGGATTTTCAGACTCCACCAGATATATAACATATAAAATCTCTTGTTCTTAGATATTTGAGAATGTGCTGCTGATCAATGGACACTCACGGATTAAGGATGATTTTCAGCTAATATTCCCCATGTGTGACTCTCTTCACATTACATGCTTATAACATATAGGACACCTCTTGTCGAGCAAAAATCATCTCCTCATAGTTCTTTACTTGCAGGTTTTGGTGATTGCTCCTTAGAAGGAATTGGAACTCATGGCGGAAGGGTAAAGTTCCATTCTTGGAATTTTAAATAACATTCTTTTTAGTACATCATATCCATAAAGCAGATAATCTGCTTTTACCATTCTTGATTCTATTAAAGGACGTTCAAAATGGACAGCTTCATCTGTCACCCTCATATCAAATTGCTTTTCTGACCATCCTTTACGCGTACGACCTTTTTGTATGTTAGATCAGTAAATCATCATCGTAAGGAACTGGGAAAACTACTTTGTACCCTTGGATCCTTTTTATAAAACTTTAAGGTTCATCGGGACTTTTCAAAAACCGTATAAAGTTATGGCTTGATAAAACCCTAATATTATATTCTGGATGCTTTTTGGTCTGTAATGACCGCGCACATATATGTATTTGCACCTCTGGTTATGATTCCCATACGGTTCTTTGCATGTAGTGTCATATTCTATTATCATTTAATCTTTGTTTGACATCCATCGCAAATCTGTCGACTTATATTTTAGCTAAAGTAGGATTAGTTTAAGCATAGCTACTAAGAAGAAAAGGTTTCTTCATAATCTATCCTCCTTTTATTGTTTCTCACCAATCCAGCACAGGTTTCTACCTTCCACTCTGTAATACAGAAGGTTATTTACGGAATAAAGACAAAAATGTCAATTTTTGATTTCAAATTTGGAATTTTGATTCATCGATAATTAATTCTCTAGATCTCCACACGATGACAAAGCGGATTGTATGGTTGAATCGTCTGCGAAATCTAGTTAGCACGTAAAAATTTCATCGAATTAAAAGGGACAGTCGGGTCGACCGCGTTTTCGAGGCATGGCCCGACCAGATGCTTGAAGTAAAGCGATTTTAAGTCTGAAAGAATCCACAGCATAACGGCATGTTTCGTGTGTAAGTAGGGGTGCACTAATGTTAAGTGAAGCAAGTTGTTCTGAAGCTAAATAGACCGAAAAAAACTTCAGATCGAACGACCGGGCTGGCTTCAGAGCCAAAAGTGAAACAGTGGGCTGAAGTACAAAGCTCCAGGCTGGGCTGGGAGCCGGGCTGGGGCGGAGTGGGGCTGAACAGGAGCTCGGGCTCGAGGCTCGAACTCAACTCGAGCTCGGGCTGGGCTGGGCTGAGACCTCAGAACTCGAACTGAACTCAGAACTAAACTCAGCTCAAGCTTGAATTTGAATTAGACACGACTCGATAAATGAACATGTCATTTCAAAACGGTTCCTGTTGTTAATTAACCCATCTATATATTAAGGAATATGGTGAAACGAAATATGGTGAATTATACTTAAAGTAAAATTAACAGTCATTGACATCTTAAGCTTTGGTTTTAAATGATCTAATATCATGAAACAAATGCGAAAGCATATTTATTGGAATCTGACCAAATGATAAGGTAACCTATATGATAGGTGCTGGTTTCCAAGGGCTGCAGCGATCGAAAATGTGATATAACCTAGTCAAGGCTAAATATGATCCAGCAAAAGCCCATCAAAACATCTTCTTTGGCACAAAAACATAACAGTTTGTTATTATTAATATTATTTATCTGTAAGAAAGCTTGTCGAGTAATAAATAAAAATTGAGTAAAAATATATTTCGGAATTTTAATTTCATAATCAAAACCTCGTCGATTACGTTTATTAGGTTCCTTTGATATTAGAATTGGGATAAGAATTTCTTTAGTTAGATCTTATCTTTGTTCTATGATATGTCAAATATATAAGTATTTATACATTAAAAATGTAACTAAAATGATTAACAATGATTATATATGTTCTTATTTTTAATAATGGAGATCACAATCTGTGCATGCATCAGCATTTTTGGTTCTGAACAAGTGAAGACACATAAGATCTATTACCATTTCCATTTAAAAGGTTGCCTCAAGAGCCCAGATGTTGAAATTTGGGCGACTAAATATTCAACATGACTTAAGGCTGAAAATCACGAAACTTCACTTGTTTTCCTTCACTGAGCTGACATCCATTTATAAATCTTGAAGTGAAAAGCCCTCATGAGTTTGCATCAGTTCGATTTCATAGGTTAAACTATTTTACTTCACTTTAACTTGTAAAAGTTCTAACAAACTACTTGATGTACTTCCTCCTTTATGAGCATTTGGCTTGAATTACATTCTTTTCTTCAGTTGAAAGAAAAAATGCATTCTCATATTCATCCTTAAAGTTGATACATGACATCTCTAACTTTACTAATGTCTAGAGCTACATCTGAAGAAAACATTTGAGAATATAATCTCTGAAGCCTCATTTTCAATCTAGGGTCGAAGCTGCTCTGTACCATTAGCATATTGCATTCGCCCCAGCCGCCATCAACTTCTTTGTTTTCATATTTTGAACATACTCTAACAAATCATCAGGGGAGACTGAATTGCACATCCAACAACACTTTAATCACATGCACCTCACTAAGCTTGAGGTGAAGTTGGATATTAATTTGATGATAATAATAATAGTATCTTAAAAACTTTTAAGACTTGAGAAGCAATTTCTCAATCTTTTCCCTCTATCATCATTAGGATAACAATATAATTACCAAGTCATGTAATATATCTAAGGAATACCTTTAAACTTGATAGCACAATCCAGTATGTCATAGTTGAATTCCAACGAGTCTTGCATTCAGGACTAATTTCGCTCTTGCGTTGTATTGGCTAACAAGTTCACCAAACGTTTGATCGTACCTCACTTGATTCAAAGTCCAGTTTCTGTGGACTTACACAATGATACTCTTCATATTCGAATATGTTGTTCTGCATTATGTTAAGGATATTCTTTGTTCAGTGAACATGAAATAACTGCTGTTATAAGCCTTTCATTAGATGCCAAAATTATCCTTTGAATCTGAACAAAGAATCATTTACTTGCATTGTCATATTGAAATTGTGAAGAAACCTAAGAGAGAATGAAAAAAATTGTGAATTGATTCCAAATCACATTCAAAAAAATACTAATATAAGTATAAGCAAAAAAAGAAATCTCCCGCACACTTACTTTGTTCTCAATTTCCCACTCCATAAACATCATTAGATCTGCAATCTCAGCTGTGTTCTTCACGTGGAGGAGGTAAGTGGGCCAGTTGAACACTAAACTACGAAGCTTCCCATTGAGATCCCTTGAAAATGAAATTTATTTAAAACCATATATTCGATCCTTTACAGTACGATCATCATAATCTGTGTAGTCAAATAATTAGATACCATTTTCAACATTGCTTTTATTGCCTTCTCAAGTATTCAGACTTTTGGAAGTGCATTCTTATGAATGACGAGACACACTAGTCCTTTGTCAGTATTCCCGCTTCATCATCAAGTTAAATCCTTCCTCTTCTCACAATAGTGAAAGGATGCTCATGCATCGTGAGCGATGTTATCCCTCTCTCTCATCTTTAACATATCAAATTTACCATTATGCAAGCACTAACAAATCCAGTTGGTTTGTGCCGATACTTGAATCGGATGGTAAAAATTAATCATTTGTTGTTGCTTCAAGTATAATGCCTTTTTGAACAAGTGTCGAATGTCAGTTCAAATGAGTAGTGCTTTAATTTTACGAACAGAAGAGAGATTTACGATATTCACCTTACTTTCCATTTCCTTTTATCATTTCGGAGTTCAAAGAAAATCATCCCAAACTTTTGATCTTCTTGGTCTCTTAAAATGTTGGAAAGAGGTTTTGACTCGGCTTCTTTCGATGCTTAATTGATAAAATTTGGTTCACTAATTTCCAAATTAACATCTTCACTTTATTAAGTTCATTTGAGTTCGTAATCTCATCCTCAATATTCACATAACTCCTCTACTCTTGAAGTGTCCATGGGTGTTGAAGATGTTTGGCAAGGTCCATAGAAAGGCTTAGACATTACGAGAAATACATATGATAAACTCAAAGCTTAGTCATTATAACAACATAGTATAGACAAAGAACAAAGCATATATGTAATGGCTAAAACATCCCATTATTTCAAGAAATTTATTATTATAATATGGAACCTTTCATTATATAATAGCCCACAATAATAGTAAAAGTTATCTCACTATCATACATATTTCCTTTTCAAGACTAAGTGAGGAAAATTTGAAAGTAGCGAATATAGAAGCAGTGACTAATAAACTGAGATATAGAAAAATATAGTAGCACCAAACCCCTTCAAACTAAAGCTGCGCAGCTATGTATTGACCAGAGAAAGGGCTGCAATCTTGTTGAAAGGAATGAATCAAATATCAACTTCATGAGCCATCACAATCAGATGTGTCCCTACATGTATGCTTTTGTAGCTAAATGTTAAGGCATTCAAGTGCAGGAAAAAAGCAAACTAGATGTGTCCCTACATGAGGTGGCATTAAGTTCACGAATGTAAGTTTGCTTTCTAAAAGATAAAACAGAAAAATGCTTGACAACGATAATCAACCCAATAAGCGGACATCTAAGTAATATGAACAAAGTTTTAAACTATTGCATACTTGCAAACAATTAGAAGGTTTAAACTATTTCAGATGCTATAATAAAAGCGTCCGGAGTGTGTTGTATATCTTTATGAAAAACAATAAGCAAGAATTGTAGAGGCAGTAAATCCCACATAAAGAAGTAGCCACAATTGCCATATATTGTTAGTTCCATGATCCCGGCGGGACGGCCAAAAACCGGTGGCATCAAACCAGCCCCCATACCAACCTCGCCCAGACCCAGGCGAGTGAGCTTTGAGGGCAACCTAGGGCAAACCCCACACCCGCCTATCCCCTCACCGCCGGCAAACGCCTTTCCGGCTCCCAAATAATCAGAACACTCCTCACTAGAAACGACCCGTCGGAGCCGTACCATGGTTTGAGGAATCAGCCTAGAGTTCAACGGATGTCACGGATCCGTACCTTGGACGGTGATACCGGAATCCGCGAACTTCTAGCGCACCTTTGATGGCCGGCGAGGCACGGACCTGGGTGGACCCCATGGAAGAGCCTGGGAGGAGGAAATAAGCTCCATTAAAGCAGATAATTTATACTTAAATTCGTTCATGAGAAAATAGAAAGAAAAACAAACGTCAAAGAGGTGCGGATCGAGCAAAGAACTAACTTGTAATGAATAAATACAGTGAACAAACAAAAAATAAAACCAAAAAACAAAGAAAGATAATGGATTTGGGTACCTTGAGGAGGAGAATGTAGATGAAACCGCAAGAACTGAGAAGTGAGATTTGGGAAAAATTGGTTTTCTAGGGTTTTATTGGAGTCCCTCTGTTTTATTATATTTATATTTATTTTGGGTTGTGATTCTCTCTTGCTCCTCGGGAATGCTCGGATGAACGGACACCCATTGGTCGTTGGACTTGATTAAACGAAAATTATACCATGTAGAAAAGTACTAAGAAATTAACATCCATTGACCGTATTCTGTTGGTATTGTTAAATATATGCGTCTGCTTAGGTTTTTTAAATTGACTTTTAATGATTTTTTTAGCCCAAATAATTTTCTTTAGTTTTCCTCAACATATTTATACAATTTCTTGAAAAAGGTGAATTTTCTTCTTTTTATTTACCTGCGTTTGAAGATTTAAATCGATCATTTGAGGGGATCGATTAAATAGCAAATTATCCTTTTATATAAACTAGCACTTCTAACACTTTGGTTTTGAACACCGTTATAAACCACCAAAAAATTTTGATTTTTAAGAATACAAATAAGGGATAAATTTATCATATTCTCTTAAATTTTTTAAGTGGTATTTTAAAAGCTGATTTTTAAAATTAAAAATTTTAAGTACCAATAGAAGGGATCAAGGCGATTTTTTTAAATTACAAATTTTAAGTACCAATTAGAAAGGGGATCAAACTGATTTTTTTTAAATTAAAAATTTTAAGTACCAATTAGATAATAACATATCACAAAAAAGAGAAAAAAGAAACCACCTAAAATTATTTCAACTCTTTTAACCTGCCATTAGTGATATATATCTGGATTTACAAGCCACCAAAAATTTATGATTTTAAGATTACAAAATAGAGATAAATTTATCATATTCTCTTAAATCTTTTTAAATTAATTATTTTTTAAAAAATAAATATATTTATAACTAAATAAATAATGAAAAATTTGTTATGATTTTTAAGAATACAAAGTAGAGATATATTATTTATGACATCCCCTAAAGTAAAGATATTAAATTTTAAAAGCTTTGTTTTATATACAAGTATTTCGAGTTTCTGTGAGCTTTGGTCGAGTTACGAGTTTGCTCGACTCGACTGTTAACATTTCGGTCGAGCTCGAGGTCAGTCGAGGCTCACTGGTCGAGTTTGAATGAGTTTTGACGGTCGGTTCGAGGTGGCTCGCGAGTTGTCTCGTCTCGTGCATAATATAAACTGGTGATTAGAGAAATGATGAAAATGGACCGGTAGAGATAGGCCAGGAATGTCAAATGCGGGAAAAGAGGGCATACTTGGTTATTTTGGAAAAGTTTTAAGTCCTTTAGATGACAAAGGCCCCCTTTCTGATGCCGTCTCTAACCTCACTAAAAAGACCAAAAAACGTGAAGAGGGCATCTTAGATCCAGTAGCTTGTTTTTTTTTGAGAGAACCCTTTTAGAGAGAGAAACTTCTCTGCAGAAATGTAGTCAGCAGTCGGCGGTCTTTGGGCGAGAAGAGGCATTCCACACGCGGAGCAGGCTACGTGTGGACTCTGGGATTGTGAGTTTTTGACAGACTCCAAGAGGTAGGATTTTCTCCCTACTTGAGTTTTACTCCTATTTTAAATGTTTTACTAATGTTTCGGTTGAATGAGGCGGAAGTGAGGCACGTTTGATCGATCCCAAAACTTGGGACCGGGTGGTCGAATTTTGAAAGAAAAATGGAGCAGCAGTGAGGCGCTCCACATTGTGGGTTAGTTCCAGGTGTGCCTTCATGTGTTAATCATGTATTGGTTTGGAAAAAAGGCAGGAATGGCCGTGTGATCTTGGAGTTCACAAAGTGAGCGGAGTAGACTTGTTGAGTGTTGGAGCGAAGTGAACCTAGGGTTTCTTGTTCCTAGGAATAGTGACACGAAAATGTATTTTTGTGAAAATATGTGTTTGGTTAGTGTTGAATCCAGGTGGCAGCTGTTGAACGATAGCCCAGTGAGCTAATTTTTGATTGTTTGAAATGATAATTACACATAACATGTTTGTGTGATTTAATTTTTTATGTGAATATATTCGTGTTTATATATTTGCATGTGATTAGACTGTATTGGAATTGGCACACATGCATTCCATATGCACTGGAACATCCTAGGACTATAGGAGTTAGTGCATGAGATGAGTCTAGAGAAAATGGTTCGGGTAGTCTAAAATATTAGTGTCGGAGGGTAGTCCCTGGAAACTAAAAATATCCCGATGCGGCGGAATGACGATTGATATTCCTTCGGAGTAGTCCACAAACAATTAATATATCAATCGTCGGAGCGTGATTGATATATATACATGGAGGTTGTCCCTTAATAAAACAATAATTCTCATATGGCAGCGAGTGTGAGAGAGTCGAGTGAGGACTCGGGATGCGAGTTGGTCATGTAGACATTCAAGTAGGATCATGCATTTGCTTGAATGTGTGTTTGCTGGAACATTGCGCACTTGGGGTGGTGGTAAGCCCGTTTAAGGGCGGTCTCTCGCGGCGTTAAGCTCACCCGTCGTGGGATCCCCCTTTTTTCACCGGTCGGGGAGCGTGCGAGAGGCGGTTCATCCTTAAGAACATTTTAGAAGAAAACCCCGGAGATGTGACTTTGAGTGTCACATTTGTATACATATGATAGAGTGCTTTATTTTAATATATATTTGTTGTATAAGTAGTTTGTTAACTCTGAAACCATTGGATATAGTTTGGACATATTGTGATGAGTATTGTATTATGGGCCCAAGAGGCGTTTACTCATGTTGGGATTATATTGAATTTGTTTGGGACGGTATGTCTGAGTCTTGTATTTGGGTAGAGCTCTCCATACAAAGGAGACTCTGCCCGGTGCACTCTAGTGGCGTCGGGTAACGGCAGTCAGAAACTGTATTCCGTAATGAGTTGACGGGTAGTCAATGGACCCCGGGGATCAGGCGTCACACCATCACAGTAGATCTTTTTTCTTTCTTGTAGATCACTTAAGCCTTATAGGTTTACCTTTAGGTTGCCTCTACAAGAGACTGGGCGGAAATTAGAATACATGAACTCCATCTCACGGTCCATGGCTTTGAGCCACTCCTGTGCATCCTTATCCGCAGTGCTTCTTTGTAATTCTGGGGATCCTCTTTGCTATCAATGGTTATGGCAGTACGGTCGCCAACAAAGATATCTTGATGGCTTGTCGTTCTCCGCTCTACTTGACTCCCTTTGGTTGTTGTGGTTCTCTGAGGAAAGATCTCTTGATCATTTTGAATTGCGTTTTTCTGGTTGTTACGGTTTCCACTTGTATATCTACCTGTTGTTCTGTGGTTCCTCATTGCTTGTTCACCTTCGAGTATATTTTCATTTCCCTCACGTTGAACACGCACTGAAACAATGGCTGTGGTCCCAATTCAGGTGGTTTTAGGCGATTCTTGAGCTGAGTCAAGCTCCTCAGGGTGCACTTATCTGGGCTTGAAATTGTTTACATAGTCTTCCTCGAAGAATTTTGCATTAGTGCTCACTATAACTTTCTTCTCTGAGGAACTATAAAAAAAGTCCACCTCTCGTTCCTTTAGGGTATCCAATAAACAAACATACTTCAGTACGGGATTCCAACTTATGTGGTTCCTTTCTTAAGACATGTGCCGGAGCACCCCAGATACGAATATGGTTTAAACTAGGCTTGCAGGGTTCACGGTCGGTGGGTGTCTTAGAGCAACTTAGAAGGAATCAAGTTCAATAAAGTATGCTTGATCTCTAAATATCCACAAAAGCTTGATATAGGTAGAGATGAATAACTAAGCATCGATCTCACCATGTGTCTAGAAGTTATATTTCTCCTTCCCTGCAACTCCCATTTCTTCGAGAATTGTTCAATTATGATTTGTGAAACTGCTCCCTCTTGAGTTAAGTAAAACTTAAACTCTCGGATAGGTATTCACGCTTCCCGGTTAGATCGAAGGCGTTTGATATGGATGCCTAATTATTTTTGCCCCTCCAGCCTTATATTCTCGAAATTTATCAAAAAGTTTCGGACTTTTGGCGCATTAGGTAAACAAAACCATATCTTGGTAGATCATACGTAAAAGTGACAAAATACTCATACACACCTCTGGCTTGAACATGCATTGGGCGCCTCACGACAGTGCGCAATTCGGTTTGGTTGCGCGATATCCTTTGGCCTGAAGGGCCTCTTGGTCATTTACCTTCCAAGCGAGTTCACACATTTGGTATAGGTTCAAATGCTAGAAATTTAAAATACTTTTCACCAAACCATGTATCTATTAGGATTAATGTGACCCTAATCGCAAATACGAAGGTAAGTTTCATTTGATGCCTTTTCTTGTAGTGATTATGTTCATTTCAACAATGTCAATGACATTTTATATATCCTTAGGACAAGGGACTTAAAAAAAAGATTATTCATGATCAAGATAAATAAAAGTTACTTCTTATTGAGCGAGGAATTAAATTGTCTTTGATAAACTTAGTGTTCAACTAAACAAGCAGCGAAACTGATTATCTAGAAATCGAGCAAATAAACAATATTCTAAACATAAAAGTCCTATTATTCTCAAAAATAAAACAAGCGGGTCCTATGGCCTTCTGAGAGATTAGCTCCGTTCCCAGTTTCCAAGTATCTTTGTCCTTCTTCAATGAAGCGTGCTATGTTTGAACCAACGCAAAGGAGTAACAAACATGATTAGTGGCTCTGAATC
>JAEQBH010009642.1:0-65654 GCA_016808115.1 Tetrastigma voinierianum | reverse complement strand
TGTCCATGACCCTAAGGTCCATAGTGAGCGGAATCCCTGAGATCTCTAACTCACAATCCCGACATATCTAATCAACCCTTACCCTAGTTCCTAGGGGAGAACTCACATGTAGCAGCTCTTACAAGGTTTCAGCCTCTAAGCCCAAATCTTTCACACATGATGCAACAATGAATGAATGAGATGCACTAGAATCAAACAACACTCTTGCCCATAAGCGAAAAAGTAGAAATATACCCTAAATGATCGACTAATCTACAAGCTCGGTCTGAGGTGTGATGGCATAGACAACCCCCTAGGTCCCTGGAGTCCCATCTTATGAGCCTTGGCCTCAACCTCGACCCATACCCTAGCCCATCCGGCCTGATTGTGAATTAGCATGGGCCTATGCACCGCCCTGGGATTGATACTGGTTCCCCTGGCCCATGGTGGGGTAAGGAGAAGCAACCGAGTCTGTGCACATCCCATTGATGACTGGGACTGGAGTGTCCCATAACTCTGGGATCCCTGCCTTTGAGGACAATCCCATTTCCAATGCCCAGGTTGGTGGCAATAGAAAAATGTCCTCTACCCTGCCTGGCTAGTAGCCTTGAAATACCTCCCATCTTGGGGATGATCGACCTCGCCTTTACCATGATAGTCAAAGGATCATCCCTAAAAACCCCGCAAAGTAGAAGTCCTCCGTTTCTTCCTTGAACTAAGAAGGTCAGGGTTCTCCTTCCTCTTATCTGACGCCAAGATCCCCGATGTCTGCGGTGTCGCATTAATCTCCCTCTCAATGGGCCATAATGTCTGACCATCAAGTCCATTCAGAGAGGAGTCCTGGGGGGAATTTTACCTGGATGGACACTCTGCACCATCCTCAAATTTTCTAACTTTGGCCATGTTTGTGGCCACATAATTATCAGCAAAACGTTCTAATTCAGTGAACTTAGCCACATATTCGAGCACTATTATCGTTCCTTGTTTTAGTTCTAGGAACTCGAGCCTTTGCATGTCGTGCGTATCGGAAATACTGCTCATGAAGAGCTCACTGAATCCTTCCCACGCTATCGCCTCTAAATTCCTCGAGGCTTTGACCCAATCCCACCCTACTCGATTCGCCTCTAGCTAAATGCAAATTAGCCTTATCCTCGTGGCATCGAGGTGACCTAGTTAGCCCATGATCTTCGCAACCTGGTCGAACCAATGATCGCCTGATCTGCCTCCTCCCTTGAAGGTTGGAGGATGATGTGCCTTAAACCTTTAAAGGTTACTCAGCCCTCCCTGGCCCACATTTGCAATAGCCTATGCAATGGTGGTAGCCACAACACTCACCTACGCAATGGTAGCGGTAGCAGTAGCAGCACCAATAGCCTCCATGAAGGCTCGTTGGTCAAAGGCTGGTGGCGATTGGTTGTTGTCCTACCCACCGCCTTGACGTCATCTTCCTTGACTAGCCATCTACATATGTTAGATAACAATTCAGTCATACAAAGTATCCCAAAGAAATAGGGATCAAATATAAACTTTGAGATTCCTCTCATTGTCTAACTAGTAGTACATGTGTCGACTACTAATAGGCATCTACATCCCTGAATTATCTGGCTTCGTTTTCCAACCTCAAGGTTGTGTGTTTTCTAACCCTAGTGTTCTTTTTTTTTTTTTTCCATATACACTTTACCATGTATATTATTCACACAACACACAATCATGTAGCATATTAAGCACCAAACATGAAATGCACAATGAATGCAATGGTCTAGATCCATGCCCATCAAGCTCCCACGTATACCCATGCTCTGGATACCAAGTCGTGATGCCCCAAAATCCAGGTCCGCTGATTTAACCATCAACCCTCATGGAAGCCCTGCATGGATATCGTGGTAACCCGATACCACATCGTATGTCCGTCGATCTACTGAACCCATCATTTACATACTGGAATAGGAGCCCCTTTATGCTGTTGTTCTCTTCCAAACAACCATTTTGCACAAATTACAAGATAGTGAAAACAAAGACTTGGCAAATGTTCCTGGTTTGCCTAGGTGAAGCACACCTTAGGCTAGGCGAATTGGAACCTCACCTGCAGGATTGCTCTTGGGTTCTCCTTGGTGAAACCCACCTTCGCCTAGGTGGAGAACGTCCTTTGCCTAGGTGGAGAACATCGGGTTTTGGGCATTTTTCTGCCCAAACAGTCCCTTAACAAGTTCCATCATTTTTAACCCAAAAATGGGAACTAAAACCAGAGTAGGAAGAATCCCTACCTCTTGAAGCGTAGTAGAATGGTAGCAGTCTCAAGAACACCTCCTTAAACTCCGAGAACTCGATTTCCCAAATCCACTCCTTCGATCTTCACGAAATCCTTCCTTTTTATACACTCCACTGCAGTTCTCGTCACTGATGAACTTTAGGCCTTGACCCGACGAAATCCGACCAACTAACTCCCATGCATCGAAGTTATGGGTGTTTCAGCTTCTATCTTTTCTCCCTTTTTCATCTCTATGGCCAAACAATAAGAACGCTACATTTTCCCTAAAAATCCCTTTTTCTAACCTTATCCACAACTTAAACGCCGCCACGCCGCCACGGTAACTCGGGTCCGGGTCCGTCGCCTAAAATTGTTTATTTTGTCCCGATTCAAGTCAAAATTATTTTAAACGAACTTTATTGGGGATATTTCCAAAATCCATTCGATTTTACCGACACCCATCAATTCCAAATCGGGAAAATATGACGATCTTAATTCAACGAAATTGTCATAGAATCAGATTTTCATGGTGATAAACTAAATTCAGACGGTTTGTTTCATCACCCGTATCTAGAAAATTTGTGTCTCAGAAAGACGCATCAGAATGGACAATTTAATTTCGTCACATTTCAAAATTTCAAATTTACTCCTGCTCTTACAAAGGAAGTTGAAGAAAATGATGTGGTGGGCCTCCCTTGCAAATGGTGCTTCACATAAGGCGTATTCCCTAACGCAATGAAGGAAACTTGGGTCATGAGCAATAAGAATTTTGTTCAATGAAGGATTGTCGGTATGTACCCAAAGTTTCAACGCCCTCATCTGGATAGTGAATGCAGGCTTTACGAAAGATATAAGCAATGGATTATATCAATCGTATGAGCATTCGAGGAAAAAGTCAAAACAAAACCACGAGGCTCGCCTAGCGAACAATATCATATCAATGCGAATTCGAGATAATAATCTGGTTTTCCAACGTGTTGATATCGTAGCCTACTGCTCTTTAATCAGACAAAAGGATGTTCGAACAAACGATGCGATGTTTCACGAAGGTGTGCGCCTCAAACACAACAAGCAAAACTTAATTCGGGAGGAACTCAGCAAACTGGACAAGAGAATTGTTTCAGCTGGCCTAAAGCTGACATATAATATCATACGTATGTGGATGAAGATGTGTCATTAGGTTTCCCAATAATATATATATAATAGACTACATGTACACAGGTCACCTTCAAGAAAAACGAGGGTTTTGTCGGCAGAAATTATAGATTCTATTGACCAAAAGCACAATTTATTTTTACACAAGTACGACCTGGGAATGTTCTGCGAAAGAATGCCCCCAATAAAATTTTGAAAAAATTGCTTTTAATGAGAATTAAACTTGATCTTGAGGTTGAAAACAAATTACCTAACCATATAATACCCTCTCCTCTCCTAAAAATATTTTGTCCCTCCCTAACTATATTTCTCTTATAGGTGCGCCATTGATTGTAAAGTAGTTCACACTTTGCCTGTCAGCTCTACGTTTCTCCACTGGGATATGGACCTAACATCCTGCCCTTCCTTTGTTTAAGATCAAAGTAAAAGAAAGGAGTACAATTTAAATTTATGTCTCCCTCCAAGTCATTCATCTTTAAATTTGAATGCTATCCGAATAAATTGCTAGAATATTCCTTGGGTGGGAATTGAACAGTTAAAATTCTCTCATTTATGATGAACGTGTGCGTGTGAAGCCGCATTAAGAAAATCGATAGCCGGCAACAACCAACCTTCTTAAATTATTTAGGCGTGCATGCAGCTTTATACCCGTGAAAGGTTAAATAAATCACAAAGTTCATTATCAACTTTCAAATAAAGAATAGCGATAAAACATTTAAATAATATAGCACGGCTCAAACTAAAATATCTTATCAAACCAAGCTGATACTACGCGTAAATTAAAGACTGCTTTTACCCCTCAATTACGACTCCAAGCAAGTAAAGGCACAGTTTCAACTATTTTTTTGTCATTTTTACCCCCCTCAATGGCTTAATTGTCAATTTAGACCATCAACTTATTTTTTTTTTGTCAATTTCTACTTTTGCCGTGTTTAAAACCAACAATTTATGCACTTCTATGATAGCACGAATTTTTTTATTGTAAACTAATCATGATTTAAAATTTTTTTCTAGGATTCTCTGCAGAAATTAAACAGGTGCCTAAGAAAAATATGAAAACATATGAAAAAGAAAAAAAAATCGAAATGTTTGATAATGTTGGTGTCGAGGGAGTGAAATAAAATATAAAAATTAAAACAGATACACTTCTTTTAAGTCATTTTATTTATTCATGTTTTAAAATAATTTTAAAACATATAAATTGTTAATAAAATTTAATGTGAAACTAAATATTAGAAAAAAAATTTCTATAACTTTTTTAATATTTTTTGAAAATCAAATATAGTAAATAAGTACAAATATCTTTAATTGTATTTTGGTAATCATATTTAATTTTTTTTTAAAATTAAAATTTATCACTTTTTTACATGTCATGACTTCCACGTGTTCGTAAGTAAGTTTGACACAAATTTTTTGTTTTAAAGAAAATATCATGTAAGTAACAGCTACTGGGTCTCTTGTTACATAAGATAATGATAAAATTACTGGATTTTAAAATACCTATAAAAGTAAAATGATAAAAGAAATTTGTTGAAACACAAATTGATATTGAATCATAATTAAGAGATAAAATAAAGAAAAATAGTCAAGGGCTAAGTTGACAGTCAAAGTTAATGGCAAAAATGCCTTTTAAGGTTAAACTATCGAATATCTTAAAATTTTAAAATTGTAAGAATTTGATTTAATATGAATATGATGTTTCTTTAACAACCATGCTATCCATTGATAAGGCGACAACATGACACGGCCAACTCAATTAGCTGAATTGAAAATTACGCTATCAAGTCTGAAATAGATGGTGGGAAATGAAGAAGGTGGACCAGTACTTTTAGGCCTGGCCTTATCCTTAAAATTCAGCCGTGAATCACATTTTGAATGTGTCAGTTTCACCCACCAAATTATATTTCAATAAGTGGTCCATTATCTAGCATACATCATATACAAATCCAACTACTTGGACCACCATCAATTTTTCAAATTTGATTCAGAGCGAGACATCGAAAAACACAAACAAGAATGACGCGTCTTCAAGATTGTTTGTATACAAAAATGTCACTATTAAGCTCGGAGATAGGTCACCCATGACTTTTTGAATAGATCTCTAAGGTGTGACATCAAATGTTATATATATATATATATATATATATATATATATATATATATATATATATATATATATAAGCAGTTTTTTTTAAAGAGAGATTATGAATATGAAGTTTGAGCATCCAAAAGGTTTAATCTTTATGTTTTTTTAATATCCAAAGTTTAGAAATCTAATATAATTTGGTTTGGATGATTGTACCATCTTTTATATAGAAAGAAAAAATGCTATATATATATATATAAAATATTTGGCCCAGTTCACTCGGGTCACTGATAAAAATGATATTTCATTTCTTTACCATTTTTTATTCAAGTTATCAATTACAAGTCCTACCTAACCCTCGTTAACACAAGCTGCAGACGTTATGATTAGTTAAGTGATTAATTTGTGACTGACCAGACCGTTTCATTTGACCAGATCGCGACAAATTTAATATCGTCCCGTCGCATACTGCATTAAAATTATGACTTTATCCCACGTCGCAGATATACCTTAATTCGCGCATATTTTCTGCTTTTACTTAACGCTGAATGTAATTTTTTTTTAAATTAATATCAATAAAGACTTAATAGCATCGAAGACAAGTCATTGCTTTTTAACATTGTGTGAAATAACAAAGACTTATGAATCTTATCAGACATTTCGTGATTCCGTCCAAATTCTCATTCTTAATAAAGACGGTTTAATTTAATTTAATTGGGTTTTACTAGGGTTTGAGTTTTATTTTTCAAACCGATACTTGGCCAAGATTGCTATCAAAAACCCGAAAAATAAATTTTCAAAACCCGCGAAACGTTAATAAAATAATAAATCGCCATAGCGCTCGGTAAACCTTAAAATTTCTGATCTCTAATATGAACTAACCGCGCCGTTAAATTGCCTCGCGAAATCTAAATACGACCTGTAAAGCTTCACACCATGACAGTTTTAAATTTTTCGATTTTCCTCACGATAATTGGTCAAATGATCTTGAGGACGGCAGATTTTTACGAAAATCCGAAGTAGAACTGTTTCTGCATATAAACGTACCGAATGTAAGAATACGAATCATGATCCAAAATAATAATGCTCCGCCCCATTATATTTTAAAAATAATTTTTTATTATTTTATTTTTATACTTTAATATACATAATAATTATTATTATAATGTTTTTTATTTTTTATTATAATGTTTTATATTTTATTATAATAATTTTATTTTTTATTATAATGTTTTATATTTTATAATATATTATATCATATATAATATATTAAAGTTTATTTTTTTATTTCATGTATTTATTATTAGCTATTTGATAATATATTACGACAAATTTTTTTGCTAAATTTTTAAGCACATTAATTATTTTTCAGAAACTATAAAATATTTTGGTCTCGCTTAATTCCCACAGGACTCGCTAATTTAGTGCTAAAAACCAAAGCATAAAAATAACTCACATTCACTAATTCTTGTCCCACAATGGCCTCAAGATCTACCAACAACAGACTTCACTAATTTCATTCAAAATACTCATCCCCTCTCGTCCCGCTACTCAAACACGACCTGCAGAGTGGCCAAGTGAGCTAAATTAGCTAAAATACTAAAACAAATTAAATCTCTCCTCTTTGGCCTGTTTTTGAAAAATTTTTTTAAATATTACTAAAATTATAAAATATAAACCCTAAATCACCTTTTTGCCTTTCCTTTCACGTTTCAAATCTTTCGATTTCGCCCTCCAAACGCCACAGATCTCTGACACTGCCAATTTCTACTAGTTTGCAACACTGCCGATCTCTACAAGTTATATAGTTGAACAACTTCAGATGTATAGACATAAACAAGAAAGTGTTGGTAATGAAAAGTTGCTTTGGAAATTTTTATCACATCCCCTGTTTTTTTCTCATTCAGTATAATGTTTCTCAGATCGAATACATAAAGAAGCAAATAACAACTAAGAAGATAGGGCAAAATTAGAAACAGAAATTATAAGTAAAGAAACAGAAAGAAAAAATAAAATAAATAAAAAGATGGGCAAAATTAAGTAAGATGCAGTCCGGTGGGGAGGAAGAAAGCAAGAGTTGAGAAGAAAGGAAACGAAGGAAGAGAAGAAAACAAAAAAACCAAAAGAAAAACGAGGGGAAGAAATGGACGGTGGTGAAGCCTAGCCTAGCACGTCTCAGTCTCACATGCCAATTCCAGTTCAAGAGGATTCTCTTTCTCCGCTTCCCCCATCTAAAGTTTTCTTGTACAATGATATGGTGTTTTGTGGGTACCTTGGCCCAGGCCCAGCACCCCCAGCCGCCTACTCCAACCCAAGAGTCTCAAATGAGTGCCGCCTGCTCCGCCTACCAAACGCCCTACGACCGTCCGGCATCTAAGGAATTAGCCGACACTACCGGTCCGTAAACGCCCGACCGATCTTCCACTCGGCGCGCCCGGCATCTCATATCCCTGGACGCCTTCTAACTCAAGGCTGGCTTCCGACGGCAACTCTACCAAACGAGCCGACAACCGGCTTCCACATTATGTCGCGAGTTCACCTACATGAGTCAACGCAACGCCCCAATGTATCAAGAAAGTTCTCAGAACCGCCTATCTAAGGCACACGTAAAAGCCAAGACAGTCATCATTCCCAATAAAGTTGTGCCCACCTTCCCTTAACATTACAAGAATCGCTCACCTCCAAAAAGACTGATCCTCTTTCCTCCTCCATAAAAAAGAAAAGCAAGCTCACACCAAAATATGACGAGATTCGACCGAGATACAGTCTAAGTTCCAAGACTCGAGAAAAGCAATTAACTGGCATTCGATGACGACTAACACCACCGTCGCCTTCGTTTGCGTCGCTAATCCATCGAACGCCCGACGATCCAGTGACTCTAAGAATTCAGGAGACCACAAGTTCCAAACTGCTTGATCTCTCCAAAGATTCTTCGTCTGCCTGAGCTGTGGTCGCCGCCTGCTTTCACACGGGCTGCCCCATTACAGAGGAGGACCGACCCTTATTTCTGAAAATAAAATAAAATAAAATAAATAAAAAAGGTGAATCGTAAATGTGGTCGGGTAATCGGTCTGGCCCAACTATTTCCAGTCACCCATCCGCGCCAACGCTTAAACGGCCGCTTAATCCGACCAATTTTTATTCGCTTAACTTTCGACTAAATTTCAACCCGATCCATTCGTGTAGAAAGTCAAAACGGACTAAAACGTTAAAACCTTAAAAATGCTAAAAAATTCATTTTACAAACGCTATTATTATTCAAATAAAAATAAATAATATATAAATATTTAATAATAATTAATATATAAAATAATTGAGTCTAAATAATATAATAATATTAAGCAAACTTAAATAAATAATGATGGAACACTCTGATATCCAAAGTACCAAACTAACTAGCTAAATAGTATCAAACAAATAAAGTAACAACTTAATAACATTTCTAAAAAAACTTCAAAGTATCAAAATGAAACTTCATATACCTCTAATCTTCATCATTATCGCTATTATATTCAATAATAACACGCGACTTACATTATGTTATGTGCATCATAGATATATGCTAGTTGAGTTATCATCTATTAATTAATTTTAGAATATTAACAATATAGTTTTATTTAAATTTGGAATAAATTTTTTTCAAAATGCATATCAATAGTATAATAATGAAATACCTTATTTGTTTTGAAAATTGATCTTGGTTCAAGATCTAATCATATTATGAAAGAAATAAACGCATAATTTTTGTTAATTATTTTTTAAATAATAATATTTTGTTATTAACACTAATTTAGTAATAAAATTATTTAAAATATAGTGATATTTAGTTATTAAATTTAATTTAATTAATTTATAAGCTACTACAATCATTTTTATCAAAAACATATATGATTAAATAAAATTTAAAAGATAAATACAAAAAAAAATTATAAATATTTAAAATATGATTAATGAGATATCCGAAAATATATTCAATATTAAAGTCAGAATTTATTTAATTCAAATGCATTATGTAATTTTTCATACAAGATTTTTTAAATATTAAATTATCTTATAAATTATATTAAAAAGTTACATTTAAAATTTGAAAATAAAATAATTAAAAAAACAAAGTTTAATATATTAATCATGTATTATAATAATAATTATTATTATTTTAAAAAACCCCTGCGATACAAAAGGTAGATTTGACTTTATATTAAAAGTCTTCAAAATATCGACATGCATGACCATCAAAATTTCCAATTATTGCCTAATTACTCAAAAAATTAAATCAAAATTTATGAGCAATTGGACAAACCAAGACAAAACCCATATGGGGTCACCAGTCATCGGACTCAACCCATATTAGGAGCTCTAATAGGGCCGGACTTGATAATTGTTAACCCCAATAAAAATTGGTTACAGTGACCTGACCCATTTCGGCCCTAGCTCGAGTGGTTAGGCTAGCCCGTTTTCCATCCTACTTCTCATCGCCAATTATAATTCAATTTTTTTTTTCAGAAATGGGAGTCGCTCCTCCTCCTCTGTAATGAACCACCCATGTGAAAACGAGAGCAGTGACCACAACTCCGATGAACCATACCAGAAGAATGCCGAGGAATCGAACAATCGGAGCTGCCATCGTTGAATGGAGAGAAAATTTTAGACGTAGGAAGCAGAGAAAGAGAAATTGGCGTGTGAGACAGACGTGCTAGGGCTCACCATCGTCCATTTATTCCACTCGTTTTCTTCTCTTTCTTCGTTTCCTTTCTTCTCATCTTTTGCTTTCTTCCTCTCCCCCACTGGACGGCATCTTGCCCACTTCTTGCCCCCATCTTCTTATCTTTCAATTTTATTTTATTTTTATTTTATTTCTTTCTGTTCTTCTTATAATTTATGTTTCTAATTTTGCCCCATCTTCTTAGTTGTCGTTGTCGTTTCTTTGGATACTGATCTGAGAAACATTACAAATGAATTAGAAAAACGAGGGATGGGATAAAATTTCCAAAGCAACTTTCATTACCATCACTTTCTTGCTTATTCCTATACATCTGAAGTTGTTCCACTAGAAAACTTACAATCGGAAGTGTTGCAAACTCACAAAGATCTGTGGCGTTTGGAGGGCGAAATCAAAAGATACGAAAAGTGGAAGGAAAGGCAAAATGGGGATTTAGGGTTTATATTTTATAATTTAGGGTTTATATTTTATAATTTAAGTAATAATTAAAAATAAATAAAACGGGCAGACTATATGAAAAGAGAGGGATTATTGATCCTAGTAATACAATCGATCAAACATGTAATCAAAAGCTTTAAAACTTAAATGGGATGCAACATCCAAGCTTAATACAGTTCTTACACATTCGAGCAATTAAAAAACGCAGAAGATACTAACAAACAAGATTCAATCCACGACTCTTTCATTAACTTATACGACCGCGTAACGTTAAAACCCACGTAGTTCTAATCAAGCCGACGACACAACTATCTACCGTAACAAGTCACACAAACACGCCAGAACAAAGCCGGGATGACAAACACGCTACACAGGGCCAGACGAGAAAAACACAAAAAATAAAGACAAACCCATATCAGTGTGGAAGAACCCACTTAATTGGAAAATAAAACCCATTTCAGACCAAAAACGACAAAAAAATATCATCAATCTTTTCAAATTAACAAAGACATATATATATATATATATATATATATATATATATATATATATATATATATATATATATATATATATATATATATATATATATTGAGAGAGAAAGGGAGAGAGAGAACTACATGGGGGACTAAGGGAAGAGGAAAAGAAAAGGAAAACTGAAAATTGAGGTGCATCGAGAATAGAGGTGGAGAAAAATGGAAAAAGGAAAAAAAAAAAAAGGAGTTTTGCATTGTAGGTCTTTACATGTACTTTGTGTTACAATATTGCTAATACACTGAAATAAAAAGAAGAATGAGAAAAGAAAAAATTATTATAGACAAGAGAATAGATCGAGTCTCAGGAGAATACAATCTCCTTTTTAAAGTAGATTTGTTTTCTCCCAATTATGCCTTGAAAATTCCAAAGATACGCTTCCCG
Source organism: Tetrastigma voinierianum (assembly GCA_016808115.1). Taxonomy (NCBI): domain Eukaryota; kingdom Viridiplantae; phylum Streptophyta; class Magnoliopsida; order Vitales; family Vitaceae; genus Tetrastigma; species Tetrastigma voinierianum. Next base: position 54,110 of record JAEQBH010009642.1, on the reverse strand, counting down.
GTATTTAAACTACTCCACGAAGAACGACAACCACATCTTTACAATCATTCCGTTGAAAGGAAAGTGAGTGTATTTCATCACAGACAAAAGAAACGAACAAGATTTGACGAAAGAGATTTTTTTGTCTCAAAGAGAGTCGAACTCTCTTTTAAATAGGCATTAGGCAAGAGGGGAGGTGAACGAACTAAATGAAAGCTTCCCGACTGCTCAAGCACAAACGAAAGATTGAATGAAGCCCCATAAATGAAATTTAAAATGACTTTAATTCCAAATGTTTCAAAAGGGTTTAAAATTTTGAATCAACCATTTTCCAAAGGTATTTCATTCAAACCAAAAATGACAGATAAAATCAATAATTCCCTACGAACGAGTGCCGACACTGAAAGACAAGACCAACGATTCTCAGCTAAGTGATAGAGTACAACCTAGCTTGAGACTTGCATAGTGAGAGGCAGATGTTACCCAACCTTCCCTTATGACGCTTACTCTTACTAACTAAACAAAGAGACACTACGCCTCGAACCATTATGTCATTTGTAGATTGACGACATACCACAATGCCAGAATCTTCTTAACATTTTTCTGTTCTCACTTTTATGTTCATTTTAGCCATGAACATAGCCATGAACATGTGCCTAGTTCTACAAGAGTTTTATAGGAATTGTGCCCTATTCAATTCCCTTTGAAGAAACCCCACTTCACCCTTACATAAGTAATCTTCTAAATTAAGAGTAGCTCATGTTACTTTTTCCAATGCAGGAAGATCATTAAAAACATACCTTAACCTTCTTCTCGTATAAGCATCAATGCTTCAATACCTATAGAATGGACACTGAAGATCCCCATAACGTATCAAATCAAAGCCTTTACAATTTAGTCATTCCTTTTGAACCTAGATTCGATCTCCAATCAGTTAGGTTAGGTATCCATTATATTAACTTATTCCTTTATGAGCTTTAGCCCTATTCCTCTCGATGACTTTTCAACTAACTGTTTGTTTAACCATTTGATTAGCGGATTCGCGATGTTATCCTTAGATTTTGCCTAATCTAGAGAGATAACCTTAGTTGAGAGTAGTTGTCTAATGGTGTTGTTTTTGTGATGAAAATGTCTAGACTACCATTGTACATACTATTTTGTGCTTTGCTAATAGAAAATTAATTATCACAGTGTATGCATATTGGATACACAGGTTTTTGCCATCTTGGAACATCTTCTAGGAAGTAGCGTAGTCATTCAGCCTCTTCCCCATATTTATCTAGTGCTATAAACTCAGATTCCATCATGGATCTAATAATAACCGATTGTTTTGAGGATTTCCACGAGACTCCTACTCCTCCTAATGTGAATACATAACCACTATGGGATTTTGAGTCTTTAATATTAGATATCTAATTAGCATCATTGTATCCTTCAAGTACAACAAGACATCTAGCATAAGGCAAACCCATAATCACGAGCAAATCATAAGTATTTTAATACTCTCATAATTCCTCACAATGTTTCGCTCATGGATTACTCGTATCTACTTAGTTTGTTGACTCATGATAGGCTATGTTAATGTTATAACTTATTAAGTACATTAGACTACCTATTACCCTAGAGTATTCTACTCGAGAAATACTATCTGCATTATTCTTGGAGAAATATAGAGTTACATCTACTGGTGTTCTAGCTATGCCAAAATTATTTTTGTCAAATTTTCCAAGAATATTTTCAACATAGTGTGATTGACTTAAAATGAGTTCATCTAATGTCCTTTGGATTTTAATTCCCAATATAACATCACAAAGTCCTAAGTCTTTCATGAAAAACTTTGAATTCAACATGTTCTTAGTTGATGAAATCATTTTATCATCACTATCAACAATAAGCATGTCATCTATGTACAACATACAATGACATATCCATGTTATGTATCTTTGACATCCTACACTCATTACATTCATTAATTTTAAGTCATGCGACATCATAACATTGTCAAATTTCTCTCTTGCCATTTTTGGTGCTTGGTTTAGCCTATACAATGATTTCACCACTTCTACAAAGCTTACTTTCTCGGCCCTGTGAGCAATAAAGACCTCAGCCGGCCTACAATTTCTTCATCTAATTCCCCATTTATAAATAATCGCTTTACATTCATTCATGTACTTCAAGATTTCTTAGCTTAACAATCGCAAATACCATCCTATGAAATTTATTCTTGTCATAGGAGAATGTGTCAAAATAATCAAGGTCTTCAGTTTATTTGTAGCATTTGGATCACAAGTCTTGCTTTGTACTTATCAATTGAGTTATCTACAACTTGGTGGAAGATCCACTAGTTCCCAAGTATGGTCATGTAGTATGAAATCAATTTCACTCTTAATGATCTCTTTCCATATAAGACTCTCTATAGAGTTCATCATCTTTGAACGCCCGAGGTTTCCTTCAAGCAATGACGTTTAAAATCTGCACTCAAAGATTTTTCTATCTCGCTTACTGACTAGTGACTACTAGAAAAACATATGATGATTTTCTTATAATAAGTCACCATAAACAAAAGGTGTCACTACAACATAGTGTCACCCTATCCACTAACACCATAGAGGATACCAATGGGTAACACATTTCAAAGTGACACCAAAGTAGATTAATTGACAATACATTTGGAAGCGACTTCATATATTCCCACCTTGTGTTCAAATAAATATTTAATATCATGCATTTGGGCAAGTCTTTCCCTACGTGCGCCCCATGCCCGCACGCAGAGCCAAACAACCTTCATGGACTTTCAAATAATTAAATGAGATTCAAATTGCAAGAGGATGATGAACCCAGACCTCCTAATAGATCAAGCACTAATAGCATGCTAAACTATCAACTCACCTATAAGCTCAATCTTGTAGGATTTGATCAATATGAATATTATGCCTTTTAACACTTGTGAAAGATATGATCGATTAACCCATAAAATTGTCAAAATTATAATAATAAATCACTTTATTCTAAAATTATCTAAAGAAAATATATTAAAATATTCTTCTCTATAATATATTTGGAAAGAGTTTTAAATTTTTTTTAAGTATTTAGAAATATTACAACCTAAAAAATAGAATTTACCAATTAAAGAAGAAATAATATTATTATTTAAATAAAAAATAAAGTAAATCACTTTATTTCAAAATTATCTAAACAAAATATATTAAAATATGCTTCTCTATAATTACTTATATAGAAATTAATTATACGATTATTATTTAAAATAATTATAAATCACTTTATTCCAAAATTATCAAACAAAATATGTAAAATATTTTTCTCCATAATTTATTTGGAAAGAGTTTAGAAATTTTCACATTTATAAATATTGCAACCTAAAAATTTTATTTCTAAAACAATTGAACAATTTAAAAGAAATAAGATTATTATTTAAACAAAAATATAAAAATCCCTTTATTCCAAAACTATCTAAATTAAAATATATTAAAACATTCTTATATATAACTACTATATATAAATGACTAAGATATAAATTATTTTATTATGCATAAAATTATTACTTTATTTTTTAGATAAAATGTACTTATCTGTTAGATATATTAAATTTATTTATTGAGATATCAAAGAAATAATTTTTTATATTAGTTTTGTAATTATACTTTATAAAACAAAACTCCTAAGGGTTTATGGATGCAAGAAAAGATGGAAGAAGATGATGGTTCTAAGTTATGCAATAAAATTCCTATATATAAGTGATACGCAAAAACATTAAACTTTACTTACTATTTCTAATAAGTATATATAATATATGACTATGAAGTTATAAAATTTAAAATTTTGTATATAGTGCGTGACACCCCGACCTAGGGTCTCCACACTCAATAACTCAAGAACTCACAAGGCCTCATATCAAGAGACCCATACACGAGTAAAAATGGCCACCGGCCCATAAGATCCACACTTACCAAAAAATGTGGCATTTGATACAAAATGAGTTAATTTATAAATTGTTTCGATACAACTATCCAAAACTGGGTCTTTTACCCAAATTTTTACAAAATACATAACAAGGCCATATATGGCCATTTCTTTGTATCTAAGACCTCGGATGCGTCCCATCCCCAGGTGAACCTTCGCACTGAATAATTTTTCTCGACGCAAAGGAAGAATGCCAAGAGTGATATTTTCCTGCTATGGGTTACTCCCCACCTAAGTGCTCAAGTAATGACACACACCAAACATTCAAGTAAAACATATAGGTCCCTACTCAAATGTCTACATTTTATGGATGAGAATGTGACTCACCCTTTCCCACATCTCGAGCCCTCACCGACTCCCTCACGCATGCCTAAGCCAAGTGTGAGAAAACACCGTTTTCAAAACAAAAGGTTTTTGTTCTTGAAAACATAATACCAATTTCCGATAAAATTCTATTGGACAACCCTCCGGCGCCGACCGGATAACTTTCGAAACAATCACCGGTCAGCCCTCCGAGATAAAATGTCGACAACTCTCCAAGGCAATTCTTCGAAAATCTTCCCATCAAATTCATTCGACAACCATGTTTTTCCATGCCATGCACCCATACCTACTATTCTAGTTACTCCCAAAGGCATATGAAACTCAATATGTCATTTCATTAATAAATTCATAATATACATTACACACATATATATATATTAACGAAATTCACATACAAACACATGTTATTCATTCATAGCAATAACACCAAAAATTAGCTCACATGGACTAATAAACAATTCAGTAGTCTATCTTGGACCCACCCAAAGAATTACACAACAACACACAAAGTCACAAGAACAGTCTAACCCACGATCTCAGACTGTCCACGACCACCTAGGGATTTCCTGACTTAGTCCCAATCTTTAGGACTGAAAACATGGCCATCCAGGCCTCAAGATATCCCCATTCATTTAAATGACTCTTAGCCAAAGAATAAAGCAAGTAGGAGAAAACCCCTACCTCCCGGAGTTGTTGAAACTCCACAAAACCGGTACCCACGCGTAGGCCTTACCGTGGGGATCAACTTTGCCTCTTGTCCAAGGATTGAAATTTCCGATATATCGGCCGATATATCGGCGATATATCGGATATCGGCCTATAGCGGCCGACATACCTAAAATCGCTTAGAGGAAAAATCTAAAAAATCGAAATATCTACGATATTTCACGATATATCTAGATCTAATCGAAATTTCGCCAAATGCAGTAGAACATACGCGCCGTGACTCCGATTTTTTGCTCAAAATATCTGGCGATATATCGGAAATATCTATAAACATCTGAGATATATCGAGATATATCGATATATCTATGATATATCGGGATATATTGGAAATATATCAAAATTACCATATTTGTAATTCAAAATTAAATCCAATCCGCTTATAATTAAATTACAAATATATTTTGACCATCCAACGATTATTTTGACCCAAAAAAAATCTATAAATACCTCTAAAATCATTCAATTTGATCACAAATTCTCTCTACTAATATCCAATCTTCATTTCACTCCAAAAAATTTTCTTTGTGATATCTCTTAAATAACTATATATTAGTTTAATATTTTAAATTAGTTAATTTAGTAATAATATATTAATAAATAAATATCAATTGCTAATTTTAAAATCAAGTTATATATTAGTTAATATCGTATGCATATTATAAATTTATAGTATTATATGAAGTTTTCATATTTTAAATTAGTTTAATTTAGTAATAATATATTAATAAATTAATTTTTCATGCTAATATTTCAAACGGAAGATGTGGATGAAACTCAATTTCCTATCATCCATGAGAGTTTCAGAGATACAGTTTCAAGAGACACCTACGAGGTTCGGATCTTATAATCAATATTATCTACACCATGTCTTGATATGAGTATTGTCTCTTTACCAAATTGATATATCCATCAAATGTTGCAATTAAGTCACATCAATCTTCATTTCGATTTTAAAACTCATCAGAATGTATATATTTGATTATTAATGTCATTTTTACATTTTTAAAAAGTATTTTTATGAATTTCAAAGTATTTTTGTTAATTTTCGATATATCGATATTCATAAAAAATATCCACCTGATATCTCCGAGAGCATCCGATATATCCATAAAATGTGAAGTGACTGATATATCCATCGAAACCGATATTTCCAACCTTGCTCTTGCTCTAGCCTAAGTCGCCTATCCGATCATTTAAAAATCTAAAGAGGCTCGGAGCTTCACCTAAAACTCTCTTTCCTCTCTTTCTGCTCCCTCTTCTCTCTTCCTTTCCCTCCCAAACCGATTCGGGAGAAGATGCACAAGCTTCGGGTGTCCTCTCACTGGGCTATGTCCACCCCATCGCAAGACCTTGGACACTCATCCCTTATCCATTTACCATGGATTTCCCTTCCACAAGACACGCTCTTACAGCCCCACTTCAGCCATGCTCGACTAAATTTTCCACTCGACACGTTGCCTCATCTCGAGCCACTCAAATGTACTGTCGGTCCCGCACTACCCTCGTTTCGTCTCAAAACGTGAAATTCCCATCGCTCGGGAATCACGAAATTCGACGCTAGCCAGAGCCAAGAAGATTTATTCCACCTGCAAAGCTCCATTTCATCATCCAAGATCTAGAAAATTTATGGATTTTGACAGAAATTGCCATTTTACCATTTTTTAGAAAATTAGAATTTTCTTGGGTTTTACATTCTTCCCCCCTTAAAATAATTTCGTCCCGAAATTCTGTACAATCACAACAAATCACATGTATATGCAACGTGCACTATGCCACACATGTAAACTAGTCATTTAAGCATTAAACGACTAAACCACATACCTTCATCCCTAAACAAGAAGGGATAGGTGGCCCGCATCGTGTCCTCGAGCTCCCACGTTGCCTCCTCCACTCCACTGGGTGTTACACAAGATTTCACTACCTCACTTGGCCTCAAGGTCAAAACCCGATCTCGACCATCCGATACGCGATTGACCCTCCTCGAAGGTCCCATATGTCAACCAACCCTCCCCAATCCACTACATGAGTCGATCCGGAGGTACCTCCCAGCATGGAGACACCCACGCCTCACGGACACCCGACATGCTAGGCGGTGGCTAACTGATGCTACAAATGCCCACCCTCTCGAGCATCTCAAGGCTCCACGGAACTCAACGAGAGCTTCCTCGTTTCACCCGAATTAATTCTCTCTGGGGCATCACCTTCAAGAAGACGTGATCACCAACTCCTCAAACTCTGGTCAGCTGTCGTATGTCACGCACTCTCTCGTCTGGCCTTTGAGCCGTGAGAAGACACCGGTCAGATCAAGCTCACCTTCTCGAAGGTGTCTCTAAATCGATCCACTAGTGACGGAGCCTCTCCAACCCTGGGCCCAACAACCTGATCTACATACTCCTCATATAACGCCCATAAGGTGCCATTTGCATACTTGCCCGATAACTATTGTCGAGCGAATTCCACTATGGTAAGTGCTCTTCCCAAATACCCTTATGATCCAAAGACGCATGCTCACAAAGATGTCCTCTAACACCCCATGGTCCTCTCTTTGACCGATCATCCTCCAGGGGTGGAAGGTTGTACTCATGGTCAACCAGATAGTCTATAGCCTTGGAAAATCTTCCAAAAGTGGTCCAAACCCTGGCCCGATCCGACATTACGGATACCAGCACCCACAGCCACTATCTCGTATATACAACCTGTGAGAAACTCCTCCAATGTGAAGGTCATCCTCACTCAGCAAATGTGCCTACGCCGTGAGCCTACTTACTATCACCCATACCACAATATGTTCCGAGGTATGCCTCGTGGCAAGCTGGTCACAAAGTCCATCGTGATCGTGCTCTACCCACTCAACCACCTCTAATGGTCGAGAGGCCCTCACGCTTCGGTGTCAAATTTAACTGATGACACGTGAGACATCGTCGAACGAAGTCTCCTACGTGTCTCTTCATCCCGCTCTAGTAATAATCGTGACGGAAGATTCCGTACATCTTCGTACACCTAGATGGCTGCGCAAAATCAGCAGCAATGAAACTCCCTAAGAATCTCCTCGACCACAACTAGGGAACTACCAATTGGCCCTCTATATCGAAGACTATCATCCGTGGATGGTCCAACCCTCACACCCATATATCCGACTGCACTTATTCCCCGATGGACACTATCTTGTGTCCCGTCTCGACTCAATCACTCCGGGCTTCAATAGACTCCGCAGCTACTAGACTTCCTAACGCACTCGAGCCCGCTTGCCGTATTGCGAGCCCAAACCTGTCCCATAATCTCAAGACCGCCACTCTGAAGCTATACTAGCCAACGCTCCTCGTGACTTCCAGCCGAAAGTGTACTGCCATCACATTTGCCTTACCAGGTGGTATGCAAAGTGAAGTCATAATCCTTTAGAACTCCATCCATCCTTGCCTCATATCGAGGTCCCGCCGCATGAAAATATACTCTGACTTTTACACCGAGTACATTTCAAACTCCGCCTCGTCGAATTTCAAGGCGTAAGACTACGCTAACCCACGTCAGGTAGGTAATCCCGCCTCATGACTTCGTGTGGGAACCATAAGCTACAACCCTCCTAGACTGCATCAAAACACATCCCAGTCCGGCCTTCGAGGCATCACAATACACTATGTACCCCTGTCCTCTCCTGAGACTTACTCAGATAGAGTCAAGAAGCCCATTTTCAACTCCCGGAATGCCTTCGCACAAAAGTCATTCCACTCCAAACTCGACCTTCCGAGCCGGGCCACAGGTAGCTGCATCAGAGAAATCCCCACTGATCCACGTAGCACCCAAACTAATCCTAAGAAACTACGATCTCAAGACTGACTTGGCCTCCTAACTTATCATAGCCTCAACTTTCTCGGTTCATCGACACCTCGGTCGACACTACGTGGGCCCCAAAATCTTACCCCGCAGTTCAAACTCGCACCTCATCATCCTCGCGCACAAACGATGGTCCCAACAACTGGAAAGCAACCTCAAATGATACTATGCTCTTCGGGATCGAGTAGACTAAAACGCCATCCACAAAGACGACACAACCTGATTCAGATAGGGTCGAATACCCTATTCATGAGATCTATGAATGCCGCCAGCGATTCAATAATCCAAAGGGCATCACCATAAACCTGGCGCCCATATTCCGAACGCTGCCTTAGTGATATCTCGCCTCCTAACCCACACCGATGGTAACCAGCGCGGTTCATTTTATAGTAGACTGATCCTCAAATGACCGAATAAGTCATCAATCCGTGGCGATACCGATTCTCGATCGTAACCCCGTTCAACTATTGATAGCGTCGACGACAGCTGAAGGGGCTCATCCTTCGCCAAATGGGGAATCGAGCGCCCCACGGTGAGCGCTTCGCCTAATGAATCCCTTTGTCTAGCAACTTCCGTGATCCTGACCCGAGCTCCTGTGAATCTCAACTAGTGCCATCCTATGAGGAGTCATAGAGATGGGCGACATGCCAAGGTGTAACTCAATACAAAAATCTAAATCCCCATGGGAGGTAATCCCGCTAACCTCCGTCCGAAAAACGTCCATACTCGCACACTACTGAGAGGCGCATCCAAGTCTAATCCCCACCTCACCTTCCATGTGGCATATCGCCAACCACCAGTCCCGGTCCGTGCTATCCGAATCAGACACTGCCTGTGGTAAAACATCGTGTTTGTCCTCAAAGTAACACAAGTACTTACTCATGTAGCGTAACCTCCTACGCCAACCAATGGCAACTTTGTATGCCGTGGTCAATCCATCCCAAGGATGATTGAACTTTGGCTAGCGTCCATGACCCTCAAGTCCACCGTGGAGTAATATGACCTTATTCTTGCCTCATCTCAGGGAAGACTTTATATACACCAGCTTTCTGGTTTCACCTCTAAATTTCAACCTCTACACTAGATGCAATAACAAGCATGAATATGATGCATCTTAATTTAAACGACATTCTTGTGAGAGTGTAAACGTACCTCGTATACCGTGATCACCAACAGTCGCCTCTGCGCACTAATGATCCCTACCTCGAGGATAACCCGCTTCCCCGTGTCCAAGTTGACGAAAATGGTAGCATACTATTTGCCCCATCTGGCTAGAAGTCCCACTGCTGAGCCCCTCGCTCTTGTCCTCGACCCCGACTCCGGGTTTATCTATGATGAGGTAGCCAGGTAACATCCCCGAACCGGCACGGGTTCCTTGACTCGCGCCGGGGGAAGCCGAGGAACAAACCGCACTCGCGCATGTCCTACCGGGAAGATCGGGATCGAGATGTCCCAAAAATCCCCGGGATCTCGCCCGGGGCAATCCCTCCCCAGAACCGGCCGCCGGCAGCGGAAACATATCATCCGCCCCGCCTGACCGGGCAACCGCTTCCGTCTCGTACTGACACTCAGGGACGTAAGTCCTACTTCTTTCCCGGGTTTGAAGAAGATTGATCTTCCTTTTTCTTAGTACTAACACCCATATCTCGATGCTCAGAAAGTCATCTACTCCTCCTCTCGTGGCTATCAGAGGGATGATATGCCTCTAAATGCTGGAGGTCGTTTGACCCGCCTTGGCTCACCATTGCACAAGCCATTGCAATCATGGTAGCCGCCGTACCAAGAGCTTCGATGAGGGCTTGTTGGTCCCGGGCTAGTGGCACCCAGCTATTGCCCCGTCCATCGCCTCTACCTTCGTGCCCCCCACTTGCCATCTACATAAGTTAATTGGTGACATTGAATTTCTATGAAGTACCTCAAAGGGTGTAACATGTACCGAGACACTATTCACAATAAAGAAAATAAAAAATTTCATACACCACGTCAATGCATTCATAGGTAATGCAAGATAAACATTCCATGTATTAAGTCATACACAAGCAAAAATTTTATTTTTTTGTATTTTATTTTATTTTTTTTTTAACTATGTGAACAGTGTTCATGAACAGTATCCATGAACAATGACCCAACAATGACCCTAAATAGTACACTGCCTCAAAACTGGGTCAAGTGCACAAAGGCGCGCAGACACGCTCAAAATCGGTCAAGTGCACAAGGCGCGTACATCGCAAAGCACATAGCGCGCACCATCACAAGACATCGCGCGGCCAGAAGCGCTAGGTCGCGCACACGCGCTCCATGTCGCGCGGTCAGCCGCCGCTAGCACCGGTTCACACGATGCGCCAAAAACGTGGTGTGTAAATGTACGCCATGTGCGCAAAGCTGCACGCTGCCGCCTGGCAATATCGCGGTACCAATGGTACCTATATCGATCCACTCGGGGATAAAATGCCAAAGGGTGGACTACTGCATTCGCTTTCAAATATTATCTAGATATACGTATCGCGAAAAGTAGCATCAGCTGGGTTCAATATAACCAAGCAAACTAATCCGAATGAATTACTATGTAATGGAGACTAGGCTTACCTTCCCCTCTCTCGCCACCTTCGATGGATTATTTCAAGGATAATATTATTCAGCTTTATTTATGATTTATTAATGGCAAGGTGATCTTGTTTACTATAGATACCCTCTCTCGAGGTGTATTCGCTTATCTCGCTAGTGTAGAGTCGAAAGTGTGTCTTTACCCCAACCTCAGACCAAATGCTTTAATGTTCTAACCTTAATTGCCACCTCGTCTCTGAATATCTCTATCTACCGAATCAACCGAAGGTCAGCTTACTCATATCCCTAGGTATCCTCATTTCGAATCTCGATCTCTAGTAAGGATCACACTAATGTTGGCCAACATCACCATGTAATTGATTCACAGATGTAGAGCAGACGATAATGAATCATAAATCAATGAATAATATAAATTAATGAACTTTAATCCATTCGAATGTGACAGGGTTCAACAATACCCTAGGTATAGATCTAGAACATAATGAATAAGAAAATATCAATATGTGAGGTATAAAACATCGGGCCTCGATATCCAAAACGAAGAAAAATACAAATCACGCTCTTCTTCGAGATCGATGTCACCTGCTCGATTCGCGCCCTAGTTCGCACGATTCCCGATACTCCACCGCGCCCCTTTACTCTTTAATGACGAGGACAAAACTGCTACCGATCGCCGCGACGCTGAGACGCCAAGACGCTGGGACGTCGCAACGCTGAGACATCACGACGTTGGGGGACGTCGCAACGCTGTCGCTTATCGACTTCATAGTCAATCTAACGTCGCGACGTCTACCATCTTGACGTGACCGCTTCCTCTGGCTCCAAAGCTGCCTAAAACTCGCCTTTCACATCAATCAGACCCGCATTCACACCAATTGCAATCTAATCGATAGACGGAGCCATAAAAATACATATTTAAATGTAAATAACACTAAAAACGTGAAGACGACGCGTGTATCACCTGCGTTTCGTGGGCACTCATCACACCCCCAAACTTAGCTTCGTTTGTCCCCAAGAAAGAGGAACTCTAAACCTGACACACAATCTACAAACTATACTTCAACACAAAAATTTATGACACACATGCCGATACATAGAGGACTCAAAATCGACCGACTCACACCACCGGTCGTGATTTGAAGTTCACTGTGATTCGCAAAGGTGTTCGACTCATCGAGAGAACTAGGTTAGAACCTGAAGCCTAATTAGTGCCCCAAATGCCGGAAGTATTCAATAACTCTTTCCCAAGGACCCTATGTGCGTTAAATAAATGACCTAGTGTACACTTAGGTTCCGACGCCCCCCAAACTTGAGTTCAACTCACCTAATTGGGAAAATCTAACTAAGAAAGGATAGGAACACACCGTTTTCATTTCTAAACATACCTACTCATAACCGAGAACAAAACTAGTGCCCATAAGTTTATGCCAAGTGTTCATGTAGAGGGGATCAGTTGGTAACTTCCCACCCGCCGTCATGGCACTGCATTCGGGGCCCCTCGAACATAACCCCGAACACTCAACTAAACCTAAGGGCCCTAAGCTATGAGAAAACTCCATCTTATGTCCCCTGTAACCCGGCAAAGGAAGTCAATGACTCCCTACTACCGCCTTCAGTGGCATCGGGCTTTGAAAGGCCCTGATCGTGCCCTGGATTCCGACTGGAAGATCCCACTTATTCTCTCTCTCTCTCTCTCTCTCTCTATATATATATATATATATATATATATATATATATATATATAATTTTTTTTCTTTTTTATTTTTTATTTTTATATATTTTTTATTTTATTTTAGGTTCGGCAATCCTCTTTTAGTCACTTCTGTCCCATCTCTTTAGTGTGTGAGTGTGATAGTTCTTTAAGAAATAATTCACTAACCTGAGAGGATTCACCAGGCCTCCCCACCTATCCAACATAATCCCCCGATCATTCAAACAACCAAGCAACCTCTTCCATGTCAATAAATGGTGACTCTACTGCAAGTAATCCCCTACTCTCAAGCATGGCAGGATCACACACACAACTACCTAACACGACACCACTACACATGCATATGATCTTACCTAAAACACAAACATGACTAAACACCACAAACTAAACATCCTAAGATAAGCAAGTGTAAATAAACCAAAACGTAAATAAACTAACATGCATAAATGCAAATAAACTACAACACACATAAACATAAACTAAGCTAAGAAAACTCGATCACCGATCACCACCCATACCCTCTCGATCACCGACTACCACCCATACCCCCCAAACAAAATATCCAAGATGTCTCCACCGCAAGAAAAACAAGAGGTGAAGGAACTCCCCCGTGATCGGGGCAAAGGCGGCAAGCAATGGTGGCTACCGGTATGGGCTAGATTGAGCCGACAAATTGCCACCGTCACAAGAATATGGGTCTGGTCATTAACATCAGACGCGATATCGGCACGGCGCCTCTATGTCTGTAGAGGAGGACTCTGGCTCCTGGTCTCGTCCTGCATCGCATCAAAGAGCCACAGCGGAGAGCACCGGTCCTCGAGGCCTGGGACCTGAGGGCCGCCGCTGCAGCGGCCGTGGGCGCGCGAGGTGGGCGCTGGACGAGGATCGCCCAACGGTCCCTCGGGATCGCCCAGAGTCCAACGGCCCGATGACCTAAGCTCGCCCCCGCCCGAGGGCTCATGGCCGAATCAGACCCTCAGTCGTGGCACACCTTGCTTGTTCCTCTTAACCGATATGGCCTACGGGTGTAACCACGCCTCATCATCATCAGTACCCTAGCCATTGCATAAGCCAAAATGAGGAAAGGGTGTCCCAAATCTATCTTAGCTGCCTGTTATGGAGGGATGGCGTCCTCGATAACCTGCCCCACATCAAAAGGAATATCCTGAATGATGGCATACTGAAATAGGCACGCCGTAGCCACCACACGCTCGTCAGTCTGAATGAGACGTGACGTGATGAGCGATACCAGATGATTAGGGATATAGGCCAAATGTTTAATTATGATTCGCATTAATTTCACTATTAAGTTTCCACTCACCCCTGGGCCATATCAAGACCCAATGACTCTAGTAGTTTCCACGTCAGAAGTCGATCAAACTGGCCCAGGGACATGATCCAGACTCATTAGCGCTATTGATCGACCAGACCGAAGTCACTCAACACACCCCACTGTACTAACCTTCTTATGAACGGAGGCGTAGATTGGCGCAGAATTCTCGCACCACACTCAATCGGACGAGGTGGTCGGGCAAAGTGCCCGCCATCCTCACACACAGTTTTGTGGAAAAATCGTCAGGGTGATGAAAACCCTTCTCCTTGATAAACGATCGGTTCTTGCAGATGGTGCCGAACCGATCGGCGGCACCCTCATTGACGAACCGCGATATCATAATCAAAATAACTCACCGGACCGACCCCGCCAGGTGCAACTTCCCGCCTTTCCGCACATCGGGAGGAAAGACTCCGCCCTGTGAGGGAATGCAAAGAAGTGGCACCAAGGTGACACACTCCAACCTGGCTAGACAATATGCCAAACACCCAGAGTGCACTAGAAAACGAAGACTAACTAAGGCACTGTTGACCCTAAAGGTGACCCAACCCGAAATAAAACCAAACTGACCCTAAATGTGAACCTAAATGGGGACCCCTAGACCAAGTGGTGGATGACTAGACTAGTGCGAGAACACCTAAGGGAGGTCCGAATGGCGCGCAGGACGGGTGTGATGGTGATGGTGGTAAAAGAGAGGGTGCCTGAGGGCAAAATAATTCGCCTCCTCGACCGGCAAGCGCGGGGAACCTCGCAATGGTCGGTGTGGGAAGCGGTGTGCGTGGAGGTCAGGTCTGTGCAGGATGACACAGGGTGGCAAAGAGCAAAATGGGATGTGGCCTGGGGTGGTGGCAACGCCCCGACGTTTCTCGGGCAACGTCGCGACGCCCAGAATGTTAATAAAACAACGCCGCGAAGATTAGATATCAACGCCGCGACGCCCGTAGATCTAAGAATCAACGCCAGCGACGCTGATTATCAACGCCGACGCTCCGCAGGAGTTCAAAATCAACGCCGCGACGCTAGATCTCACGTCGCGATCGCCCGTGGAGGGATCAAAATCAACGTCGCTGACGCTGGGGATCTCACGTCGCGACGCTCCGCATAGGTTCCAATCGACGTCACGACGCTGAGATCGTGTCATGACGCTGCAACGTCAGCGATCGTTGAGTGCCAACGTCGCGACGTTACAGAGAAGGCCTACAATGTACATTATGCAACCATATTCTAAGATAAGAGAAAACTCCCCTCGTGTAAATGGGACTCTCTGGACTTTTTCTTCATGCTCGACATGAGTGGATCCTCACCAAGATTTCTCGATCACGTTGTCCCAAATTATACAAATGCTAAGAAAAATGATTTCGATTACTTTACAAGACAAACCATCATAACTTAAAGTGCCTAATAACTAAAATTGAGACATAAAAAGGAAATCGCATGAAAGAAACTCTTTGCCTCCTTAAGAAGCGCTATGTTTAATGTCGTTAGCTCGACGGCCCTGAATCTCAATGTGCTCTGGAGCCCGAGCTCTTAGAACCGCTTACTGAACTTCGTTTGGTGCAGTCAAAGGAATGATCTGCTTATCCGCTTGGAAATCGCCCCCAAAATACGGCTTCAATCGTTGGGTGGTAACTGTGAATGTTCCTTTCTCAGGATGTGTAATCTCTGCCCCACCATGTGAAAAGACCTTGGTCACTGTGAAAGGCCCGAACCATCTAGACTTCAATTTTCCCGGAAAGAGTTTTAGACGGAATTAAAACGAGAACTTGTCATTCCGTTTCGAATTCCTCTTCCCGGTAATGTGTTTATCGTGCTGTGCTTCTTTGTCTTTTCTTTGTAAATATGCATTTTCATAAGCTTGCTCCTGGAATTCGCCTAGTTCATCGAGTCAGAAAGGCCGCTTTCTCACCGCTAGTGTATCGTCCATGTCTAACTGAGTCAGTTTACTGTGCTCGATGCTCTAATTCGACCGAAGATGTCATGCTTTACATAAAACAATTCTAAAGGCTTACATATACCCAAGGGTGTTTTAAATGCTGTTCAAGACGCCATAGTGCATCTTCAATCTTTTAATTCAATCCTTCCCGAATCGTTAATCGCCTTCTCTCCGAACGGACTAATTTCGATTTGATACCCCGCTTCGCCATTTGACCGTGGGTGATACGCAGAGATGTACGATGGCGCATCTATATTTTTTTGCAAAACTCATTAATCACCTTATCATAAATGAGTACCATTATCCGTGGATCGCTCAGGTTCCAAATCGAGAATAGCTGCGGGTCATAGCTAAATCGGGAGCCACAACCTTGGCATCGCGGCTGGTCGAAATCGTCTAACCCACTTCGAGACATGGGCCCATCACAGCAAATGTACAGTGTTGTTATAAGACGGGGAATGGTCCCATGAAATCCATCCCCCATAGGTCGAATACTCTACTTCCGTAACGGGGGTACTGGCGGTTCGGCCCTTTAAAATACTCTTACTCCTTTGACATTTGTCACATGTGGATAATGGGGAAGACGAGCATTCAACAATAAAGCCTACCAATAGAAGCCCGATTGAAGTACCTTTTGGTCTGCTTCTCTGCCACCAAATGCCCACTACATGGTAGAGTGGTGTGCGGGTTCAATATAATGCTCATTTCTATCTTCTGCACATCTCCGGGATTCACCCATCACGTAATGTCTCGTAAAGAATTGGCTCCTCCCAATAGTAGTGTTTCAAACGCGAAACCTCTTTTCCCGTTGATAGTTAAATCTCTAGGGAATTACTCGCCACCAACAATTCACATAATCGCAAACCATGGAACCGCCTCTGGCCTTCAATACCTAAGAGTTTTTCATCCGAAATTCGTCATTCACTTGAACATCACTGCCTCGCCCTCCCAATCGTGGAAAGATGATCCGCTACAGTTCTCAAGGCCTTTCTTGTTTAATCTCAACATCAAATTCTCATATTAAAGAACCCACCGATTAATCGAGGTTTAGCCTTTTTAGTCATCAAGTATTGAATGGCGAATGATCACAGAACGACGGCACTTGTTACCAATCAAATAATCGAATTTGCTGCGCAAAGACAATAGCCATTAGTTCTTTCTCCGTAAGGGTATTAATTCAACTGAAAGCATCATTCTGTTGTCTCGTCTTGCATAGTAAATTACTTGAAAATTTTCTCAAGCTTTCGCTCTAACACGCCTACTCGCATGTGGCAATCGCTTAAGGCCGCACATAAGTTTAAATGGAAGGACTAACTGGCTACGACAATAGGAGCTCATGCTCAACTTATCTTTCAATCAAATGCATGCAAATCGCGAATCAACTCAAATGGGGTCCTCGGACTGTAGATTAGACAACGGTTTTGGTAACTGAGAAGTCTGGCGAAGCGCCTATAGGAATCCAATGTGGCCTAAAAACTTATGATCCCTTTTACTGATGAGGGTAGAGGTAATTTTTCAATTGCTTCAATTCGCTTCGCTCCACTTATTCCTTCATGAACCATGATCGAATACACACCCTCAGACTCATAAAATGGCACTTCTCCCAATTGAGTACTAAGTCAATCTCCTCACATCTTATCAATATTGATCTCAAATTTTCTAGACAATTGTCAAATGAATTACCCAATACCGAAAAAAATCATCCGGCGAAGATTTCATTGTCTTCAACCATGTCTAGAGAAAAATGGCCATCATACATTTGAAAGGTGCCTGGCGCATTGTACGCTCCAAAGGGCATCCGTCAATGCGAATGTGTACCAGGGACATGTGAATGTCGCCTTCTCCCCGATCTTCGTGGGCTATAACGATTTGATTGTAGCCGTAATATCCATCCAAAAGCAATAATATTCATGACCATTAATCGATCCAAAGATTCGACGAAAACGAATAATGGGAAATGATCTTTTCGGCGGCTTTGTTCGGGCCTTCGATATAATCAATACAACCATCCGCAACTATTCAAGGCGTATATGTTATTCTCATCTATGACGCTTGTTCCTCCCTTCTTAGGTACTACTGAACTGACTTACCCATGCAATTATCCGGGAATAGATAAATTACCTCAAGATTCAAATTATTTCATTTCTGATCACTTTTCTATCGCTGATTCAACCCTCCCTAATTCTGACCAAGGTTTATGCTCATCTTCTAGCAAAATACGATGCATGCACACAGAAGGTTAATCCCTTTAAATCCCGCTTGAGACCACCTGGGCTTACTTTTATGGTCTTCTAAGGACTTCAACAACTTCTCCTCCTCTAGTTCATCAAGGATGCCGATGATCACCGTAAGGTAGATGCTATCCTTAAGATATGCAGCGCCTCCAAACGGCTAGCGCAGGTTTTGCTCCATCTGGGTGGTTGTTCAACCGATGGTATCGCGCTAGCTCCTTCCACCAGAGATTCAAGTATTTCCTCTATCGGGTCCGAACGAATCCGCACCATTTTACATATTCCTCTGCCTCTTCGCTCATATTCTCTGGATCATTCTGTACTAGGCTAGTCTCCAAAGGATCAGTGAGATCACTGGCACACCATAGCTCTACTATCTCCTCGCCATGAAGCAAGTATCATCACGGATGTCTCATGTACTTCAAACACGTTGAACTTGACTTCATCTTCCCGCGTGACTCTCAATTTTGGGCTTCTCCCTCCGAACGTCAATCATCGGGCTCGCGCTGTAAGAAACGGCCTCGCCTAAAATTAGTGGGTATTTCTTGTCTTCTTCCATATCTAAGTCAATGAAATCACGGGAAGATAAACTTGCCAACCTTACTACAGACACTTCTATTACCCTCCTGGATGCTTTAAGGATCCGCTGGCGTCGGGTGGACTCGTAGTCGGACGAGCTTCACCTAATCCCAAATGTTTACAACGACAAGGCATGAGATTTATGCCGGCACCTAAATCACATGTGGCTCTCTCAAAGATAGCATTTCCAATGGTGTGAAGGAATAGTGAAACCGCGCTCGGTCTTTAAGCTGCAGCTTCGCCAAGTATGGCACTACATTCTCGGTTAACTGCTTCTGAAATCAAATTAATCTTCTCTTCTGAGACAATATGTCTTTCATAAACTTTACATAACTGGGCATCCGCTCCAAAGCATCAAGAAATCCGATATTGATGTAGCTAACACCTCCATGAACTCGTGAACTGGCTTCGTCCAAATTTTATGCTTCTTAGGAGTCAGGATATGGAATCAAGGGCTAGCCCTCGTCAAAAGAGTGTTTTCCGCAGATCAAGCTTCATTGTCAGTTCTTATCTCGCATCATCATTCGACCGGCCGGATGACTCTCTCGCCCTACCTCCTCTATAACCGTGATCGCCTCGTCTCTAATTCCTTACCACTTCTCAAAGATGACTGCTTGACATGTTCATTCCCATCTCTCTGCCTACTTCCGAAGCTGCTTGCAAGGAACCCGATTGCCTTTCTGTCGTGAGAGATTAGCCATTCGTCCCATCTCGTACCTCCAAGTTTCTCAACTCGTGCGCTTGATTGTTCAATTGGAGTGGCATGTCGTCATATTTCGTCTCATTCTATGGAAGGAGAGCTGGAGGTCAGCATTTCGGGGCAAGGGCTTGTTCTAAATCCACCTTTCTCGTGAGGTGGGTCTACCAACTCCTAGCTTTGATGGCATATTTCTCTCGATTGTTCCCTCCATCCATACCTCACCGTTCCGATTGTTCGATTCTCGATTGTTACGCCCACCTCGCCTTGATTTTGGTTCTGCAGTTATTTCCATACCGTCCTTGTTGTTATGGTTGGTTCTCGATTGAATCTCGACACATACCGGGCCCGTTTACGCTTGGTTTCGACCGACACTCAGGCTATCATACCGTCCTCCACATAATTCACACAACTCCTGGGCGTGGTCGGGTCCGTATGGCATTCGCGCTCGCCGCCTAGTTAATCGTTTAGTCACCAGGCCACATGATTAACCAGATTGTTGAGAACTTCATTATCCGTGCCACCCATGGCTTTTACTGGTGTAGTCTTCTCCCTAGGCCACTGATTTGTATTGGTCGCAGCATCTTCCATAATTTCATAAGCTTGGTCCGTGGTTTTCTTCATTAGTGCTCCTCCGTACCGAGGCATCAATCATCGTCGAACAGATTCCTCAGACCATTATAGAAAGTAATGGACTCAGATCCATCCTGTCACCGGATGTGCACTTCCCACAGTCTGCGGAAATCGTCCCATAGCTCGCCAAGTTCTCTCCCATTTGTCCAAAAGACGATCTCTTGCACAAGTTGTGCAATTTTCGAGGGTGGGAAGAACTTGGTCGTAGAATTTTTTACTAAATCGTCTATGGAGGTAACAATCCTATATCACTCTGTTAACCAATGTCAGTTTTATCACCTAGTGAGATTGGGAACAATCTCAACCTGAGCGCCTTTTCAGTAACCCCATTGTACTTGATTGTGTCACACACTTCAAGAAAGTCAATGATGCATATTCGATTCTCATTAGTAACCCGTGAAACAAGATGTTTCAAGCATCCGCAAAGTGACCGACTCTTTAACTTAAGTTGCTTACCAATAAAAGTGGTCTTCTCGAGCAATGTCAACAACAAATGGGGGTGGTTAAACTCCTCTAACAACATGAAGGGATCATCTAGCTGAATAAACGGCCTGGGTGCTTGATTCCTTCCGTTATTCCCGTTACAGTCTCTCTGGGGGCTCGTTTTGCTCAATGCTAAGATCCTGCTCTTCATTGTTCTCCATGTTTACTAAATTTTTGAGTCGTTCCGCTCTCGTTTCTCGCTTGTTCTGTAAAGTTCTTTCTGCTCGTGATCAACAAATGTTGGTCAACCCGATCTCGTCTACGCATGTACTCACCGAACTAACCCGCAATCACAATACCTAAACAACAAGACTAAATTGCCGCACTTGTAAAAAACAAATAAAATGCAAATTCCGTGAGTAATATCTAATTGCTTTGTGTAAAATGTAAGCCTATGTGCACAAGTGCACGCGTTGCCCTAAGTAATATAGTGTACCAATGGTACGGATATCGATCCACGGGGATGGGTGTGGTGACTACAGAGATTTGCTTTTCAAATATTATCTAGATATACGTATTGTGTGAAAGGGTACTAGTGTCTGAATATAAACTAAGCAAACTAATCTGAATGAATTACTATATAATGGAGACTAGGGCTTTGTCTCCCCCTGCCACCTTCGATGGATTATTTCTTAAGGATAATATTATTCAGTTTATTTATGATTTATTAATGGCAAGGTGATTTTGTTTACTTGTGATACCCTCTCGAGAGGTGTATTCGCTTATCTCGCTAGTAGAGCTGAGTGTATCTCTACCCAACTCTAGATTCGAAATGCTTTAATGTTCTAACCTTAATTGCCACCTTCGTTCTAATATCTCTATCTACTCAACTCAATCAAGGTCAGTTCTACTCATATCCCTAGGTATCTCATCTCTCGAATCTCTAGATTCTAGTATGATCACACTAACGCTGGGCCAAACATCACCATGTAATTGATTCCGGCGATGTAGAGCAGACGATAATGAATCATAAATCAATGAATAATATAAATTAATAAACTTTAATCCATCTGAATGTGACAGGGTTCAACAATACCCTAGGTATAGATTTAGAACATAATGAATAAGAAAATATCAATATGTGATATATAAAACATCAGTTCTATTATCCAAAACGAAGAAAAATACAAATCACGGGCTCTTCTTCGAGATCGATGTCACTCTGTTCTGATTTCCGCGCCCTAGTTCGTACTTGATAGGCGTATTTTTTGTGATGTGTATATAAAATTATGCAAAAAAATATATAAAAAGAGCGCCTATTCCGCGCAAGTATACGCTTGTCAAGTAATAAAGTGTACCTAAGTACGAATATCGATCCACAGGGAAAATGGGGATGCTATGCCAAAATTATAATACTTCTCTAATATCCAAACTAACAATTGTGATATAGTAAACAAAACTAAAACTAAACTAATGAAATTTCTAAATCTAACTAATGAAGTTCGTAACTAAGGGATACCAAGAGATGATAAATCTTTAGGTACTCGGTGCACCCTGACAATCCTCTAGATCTAAGTCAAAATTTACTCTATTGTTTCAAGGAAAATGCTTTCCAAGGCTTAATTTTGTCTAATTTTAATTATAAGCCTCTCTCGAAGTCGAACTCGCCAATCAACACTAGGTCTTTTTGCTTCTAGCCAACTCCAAGCATTAGAGATGCTTAAGATCCAAAAGTCTCACACGCCTCCTAATTACCAATAATTTCTACACTACTGTGCTAATTAGGTTGGATTCATCTATGTCTAGTTCTTTACTCCCTTCTCGTATCTTGCAAAGAACCAAATTCACCACATTGAGATTAGCCGAAATCAATATGTAAATAGAACCAAGTATGAATCAATAGAGGGCTTTCACAAGAAACAATAGAAATCTGAACATTAACAAATAGATATAAACCCATGTTTAATATACAACCAAAACCCTAGATCTACAAATTTAAAGCATGATAGAGGTTTGATACATCATAAACTTGTGGATAAAAACATGAGAAAAGAGGGAGAAGAAACTATAATGATCAAATGATGGTGAGTCTCGATTTTCCACAAATCTCATGATCTTCTCCCAAATCTTCAAAATAGCCTCCCAACCTCCTCCTTGGTCCCAAAGTGTGGACAAAGTCCCTTCTCCGAGCCCCAGCCTCCTCTTCGCTCCTTCGGTTTGGGCTTTAAAACCATCCATTATGGGCTCAAAATGGGCTAAAATCCACCCAAAACCGACCTCAACGTCGCTGACGTTGCGTGTCAACGCCGCGACGTCTGATGCCTGCTTCGCAACGCCGCGACATTGGTCTCCAACGTCGCGACGTTGCCGCAATCCCTCGTTGATCCAACTTCATAAGGCCATAACTTTGTCATACAAACTGCAATTTGGGTGTTCTTGGTACCGTTGGAAAGATCTTGGGCGTAGAATCCATCCATATATGGTTTATCCAATATGAGCTCTGCTATAATGCTGAAAACGTCAAAATACAGTAGCCTCTCCTGCTGAAGGTGCTGCAATGTTTGCTGATTTTCTTTAAGTTTTGGAACTTGCATAACTTCTTTGTTCGAACTCCAATTTTGGTGTTCTTGGTATCCCTGGAAAGCTCTTGAAGTGTAGAATCCATCAATATATGGCTTGATGCAATAGGAGCTCATATGATGTCTGAAAACATCAAAATACAGTAGCCTCTCCTGCTGCTTCTATAGCAGTTTTTCCACCAATTTTGCACAATTCCACCAAATGGATGACCTGATAATAAGTGTGAACTTTTAGAGCATTAGGGCACTTATTTAACACAAAACACTAGAAAAACTAACTAAAGCATGTGATAAAATGAGGATTAAGACACTCATCGCACCCTCAACTTAAAATTCCTTGTCATTTCAAGAAGAGATATGGTTCTAAACAAAAACAAAATCAAAATGACATGAACTAAAAATAATGAGATGAGTATGATAACATGATTCCAAATGGAAGAATCACTATGAACACAATTTAGCAATATTAGCCTTTTCAACCAAAATTTAGGATCTAAACTTTTAAACTTTCTATGAACATGGCAAAGAAAGAATGGTGAGCAAAACAAATCAACCCCCAAGTCCGCAGCGACCTTTCCCAAGGAAAACTAAGTGTAGTGATAGCATGATCTTCAAGCATAGCAAAGGTCCTAGCACCTCCAAACTTAAGCTCAACTCACATATTCAAGAAGCTAACTAAGAAAGGATAAGAACGCACCCTTTTTATTCATAACAAAATACCTAAAAATTTCCTAAATACCTAAAAAATGAAGGAAAACTTGTGCCAAGAAGTTTTAGATGAGTGTTCCCAGACGGATCCATTGGTGACTCCCCCACCGCCTGGTTAAGGGCACCGTGCACACCCCTTCAAACTTCACCCCAAACACTCAACCAAACTCAAAGGCCCTAAGTTGTGGGAAGGATCCATCTTCTGTCCCATGTATGCAAAGAAGTCAATAACTCACCTCGCCGGTTTAGGGCATTAGGCTTTGCAAGGCCCTCAGATCGTGCCCTGGATTCCGATTGGATGATCCCAATATTCTTATTCATATACTTATTTTTGATATTTTTCTTTCTTTGCTTTTATCTTCTTTTTCACTTTTCTTTGTTTTTGTATTTTTCTTTGTCAGCTCATTGGCAATCCTCTTTATTAGTGTCTAATACTTAGGTGGCTAGAATCCCCCAAGGTTAGTTGAATTAAAGACAAAGGGTCCGGGACCAAGGTATACAAGGGAGACCAAAAGTGTGTGTGTGTGTGTGTGTGTGTGTGTGTGTGATAGATTCCTTGAGAAATAGCTTCAAGACAAGGAGGTGACTGCTTAAGTCACCCATACCAAGCAAGCACACAATTCCAAATCATTTAAAACCTAAGGGTCCAATCCACTTTGTGACCCATTTTTCAAATGTTTGTGTTCAAAATGACCTTCTACAAGCCAACAAGGCATCAAACTCACTCATATGAGACATAAAACAAACAAAAGAAAGAAAGAAAAACTCATGCAAACAACCTAAATAACTAAACGAATAACTAAAATAGGTAAGGAGATACAAAAGTTGATTTTGAAATAAATAAATAAATTGAATTCACCTAAACTTAAATTAAACATTGTCCCTAATGAAACAAAAGCAAGAATGGATAATGAGTA
Organism: Tetrastigma voinierianum; assembly: GCA_016808115.1. Taxonomy (NCBI): domain Eukaryota; kingdom Viridiplantae; phylum Streptophyta; class Magnoliopsida; order Vitales; family Vitaceae; genus Tetrastigma; species Tetrastigma voinierianum. The sequence continues at coordinate 28,960 of JAEQBH010009642.1, read as the reverse complement.
CTCCCATGAGGTCGGGATCAAGTCTCCTAAAGTTACTCCAATGAATATGACTTGCTTTGGAGGCAAAGATGTTAAGAGATAGACTTAGTTCCAAATGAGAGGAGGCTTGAAAATAGGAAGCATATATGGAATGAAATGAGGGAGGATGTTGAAACCGATTTTGTTCAATTTTTGTTCAACTCCAAGATACTGATAGACTTCCACTTTTCAAGATTTTCCACTCCATAGCCAACTTTGAACTCCAAAAAAAACCAAAACAACACTAAGAAACATAAGATCAAGCAAGAACATTTATTAAAAAAAACAAACTTAAAAGTAACTAAAAAAAACAAAGAAAAGGGAAAATAAATTTTTATTTTTTTTATTTTTTTTGAACTTGGGTTGCTCCCAGAAGTCAAGCCCGCTGAGTCCAAATCTAGACTCTAGCCAACTACTTGATATAAGCCGGTAATTCGTCTCCATCCTTTCCTAAGAGGTTTTTATAATCAGGCTCAATCAGCTGAATTTGAGTACATAATCTTCCAAGGTTATTATTTTTTTATATTTTCATTTTTTCATTTTTTCTTTACAATGATTCCTCAATTGCTGTTCAAGGAATGATGTACTCATCCACCTAAGTCGGGGTTTATTCTACTTTTCACTTCCTGATGCATTGGAACCCAAAGAGTCATTCTAATAGTTCTCACAACTTCATAATTTGTCTTTTCATGTGATTCTGGAGAAGTTGGCTCATCTTCCTTCACAACTAAGGTTTTCAAAATTTGTGCATCATTCTCCACCGTTTTGAAACTTCAAGTTCTTCATTATCCAGGTGATTTCTCTCATTATATCTCAAGTTTTCTTCTTCTATATTCAAATTCTAAGAGTAGATGGTGAACTCATGTTGTCCTTCAAAGGTATATTGTAGCCATATTCTCTGTTCTTCATATATTTTGCCACTAGTTCTTCTATACTCATACTCTCCTCTTCTTGTGTTGTTCTTTCTCGAATCCAAGGAGTATGTTATGCCTTTGAGCCATCTCTTCTTTCAAGCTCTTAAATGGCGTAGTCTGGAATTGATCATTAGCCCTTGTCAATTCCATGAATTGAACTTGAGATGTTGCACATTCCTACATGGTCCTTCAATTCAGCCATGGTCGCTCTAACGCTGTCATTCTCTCGTGGAGGTTGACTTATCCATCTAGATCAAGAAACCTGTGCAACCCAACTTGAGAGCGGGTCCATTTAAACTATTGATCTGAAAATTCAGGTTGTGTCATGGTAGATTCAACAGCTCTTCTTAATTCATCCATAGCTTCTTCTAGCTCGACTGACTTGTGGAGTGTGCTAATTTGTATAGCTTGTATTCCATGAGGTGTCTGGGTGGTACTCCATCCAATTATGATTGCTCAAGTATGGGGTACTCCATATTGAGCATAATCCATCGATGCATATGGTTGCCACACTTGACTTCGCACTTGAGTCGGTCACTCTTCTTTCGATGCTCACGCCTAATCGCGCATTTGGCTTAAGCGCTCAAGGTGAGCCAATGTTTGGTCAACTCGATGATAGGATCCATTGTGATTTAACCTAAAAATTTATGCAAAATGAAAACAAAAAAGTATCAAAACTCAAACCACACAAATATATACATAAAAATGTTTGAAGTATTAAAGAAGCACTTAGTATTGATATTAGCATAAAACATTGATTTCCCCAGCAACGGCGCCAAAAACTTGATAGGCGTATTTTTGTGATGTGTATATAAATTATGCAAAAATATATATATATATAAAAAGAGCGCCTGTCTCACACACAAGTATGGCCATTGTCAAGTAACAAAGTGTACCTAAGTACTAATATCGATCCACGTGAAAAACGGGATGCTAAGTGCCAAAATTATAATACTTCAATATCTAAACTAATAATTGTGATAGTAAAACAAAATTTAAACTAAATCCAATGAAATTTCTAAATCTAACTAATGAAGTTCGCAAACTAAGGGATACCAAGAGATGATAAATTCCTAGGTACTGTGCACCCGACAATCCTCTTAGATCTAAGTCAAAATTCTACTCTATTGTTTCATGAAAATGCTTTCCGCTTTACTCTTGTCTAATTTTAATTATAAGCCTCTCACAGGTCTAATAACCTACTAACTAACACTAGGTATTTTGCTTCTACCAACCCCAAGCATTAGAGATGCTTTTAAGATCCAAAAGTCTCACACGCTCCCACTCACCGATAATTTCTACACTACCAGTTAATTAAAGTTGATTCATCTACGCCTAGTTCTTTACTCCCTTCTCGGATCTGGTAAAGAACCACCACCATATACTGAGATTAGCTTAAATCAATATGTAAATAGAACCAAGTATGAATCAATAGAGGTGCTTTCACAAGAAAAAAACAATAGAAAACGAACATTAACAAATAGATATAAACCCATGTTCAATATACAACCAAAACCCTAGATCTACAAATTTAAAGCATGATAGAGGTTTGATACATCATAAACTTAGGATAAAACATGAGAAAAGAGGAGAAGAAACTATAATGATCAAATGATGCAGTCTTGATTTTCTTCCCACAAATCTCATGATCTTCTCCCAAATCTTCAAAAAACAGCCCCAACCTCCTCCCTGTCCCAAAGTGTGAACAAGTCCCTTCTCTCGAGCCTCAGCCTCCTCCTCGCCTCTTCGGTTTGAGCTTTAAAACCATCCATTATGGGCTCAAATGGGCTAAAATCCACCCAATCACTCGAACGCCGTGACGTCAGGCAAAGAACGTCGCGACGTCGGATGTTCTCGCTTCTCGCAACGCCGCGACGCCGTTCTCAACGCCGCGACAGCCAAATTCCCGTTGGCCCAACTTCATAAGGCCATAACTTTGTCATACAAACTCCGATTGGGTGTGTTCTTGGTACCGTTTGGAAATATTTTGAAGTGTGAATCCATCCATATATGGCTTTGATTCAATATGGCTCATATGATGTCTGAAAACGCCTTTCAAAATACGTGAGCCTCTCCCGCAAAGGTGTTGCAATGTTTGCCGATTTTCTTAAGTTTCGAACTTGCATAACTTTGTTCGAACTCCAATTTTGGTGTTCTTGGTATCCCGAAAGCTCTCAAGTGTAGAATCCATCAATATATGGCTTGATGCAATAGGGAGGTCATATAGGATGTCCGAAAACGTCAAAATGTAGTAGCAGAGCCTCCTCACGTTTTCTATAGTAGTTTTTCCACCAATTTTGCACAATTCCACCCAAATGGATGACCGACTACAAGTGTGAACTTTAGAGCACAGTAAGCACTTATTTAACACAAAACACTAGAAAAACTAACTAAAGCACAGTGGATAAAATGAGGATCAAGATACCATCACCTGGCGCTGGCAGATGCTGTCGCGGTGGGCGCTCTGGGCTCCCACACACCCGTCCCAATCGTGACATCGAAGCTGTGTCACGACCCTAGGCAGCCTCAAGTCAGGTCGGGACACCAAAACCATGTCGCAACACCCAGACAGCCAACCATGTCGCAACACCAAATCCATGTCACGACACCAATTTCACCCAACAAAGGTCGCGATTATTAAAATCCAAGTGAGCGACATCAAACTGCCTACACCACTTCAACCCCCTATGTCGCGACACTAAAAATGATGTCGCGACACCAAACATGACAAACAAGGTCATGACCTCAAAACGAGGTCACGATGATCACCTTCAATAGGCCAAGTCGCCGACACAAACGAGTCGCGACATCAATGGCCGTACCACTGTCAGATCCAAAAATGATGTCACGACACCGAACCTACCCATAGCCGAAGGCCCATGTCGTGACATCAAAACCTTGTCACAATGCCCTCAAGGCTAAACCAGGTCGCGATAGGAAATTGATACCGACTTAGACCAACCTAGTCCTACCACCCATGTCATGATTAATAAAAATTCGATGTCGCGACTGGCCAAGAAAACCCGTCATACAAAGACCTGTGCTGTGAGCACGCTCAGCCGCCGTAGACCGCTATGCGTGCTTGTTGCGCACACCATGTCCTTCCTATCGCGACACCACCTGGCCGTGGTCGCGACCGTGAACCAAAAATCGCGCAGTCTGGGTCAGCTCCCGCAACTCCTTTTCTATTCTACCCACTGTAAACCACATAATTATTTTTTTAATTTTTTTATTTTTACCAAAGCTACTAGAACCTGGAAAACTCACTAAATCAAAGAGTTTAATTACAACTCTTTTTCTTGTGCAAAAACTGGAATGATCTTCCAGAATTCCACAAACACTTCTGCTCATATCTAAAACCGGAACGATCAGCCTGCCTTTTTTTTTTCTGCTTATTTCTGGACTGCTCTACCTAAAATTCCTCAAACTTAAAGGCATTTTCGACCCTAGTAAGTGTTCAACATTTTCTTATATGCTATTTACCAAGTATACAATCACACAACACATATAACCACAAAATCACGCAACAATCATCACACAATGAATGGCTGATCTAACCCGTGCCCATGTCTAGTCCTAGGTAATCGTTTTACCCAACTGATCGATACTAACCTATATCTCTGAGTGATCCTGCATCTAGCTCTACCCAAGTCATGATGCTCTTATACCTTAATGACCATGGCTTAAGCCCAAGTCCCCTCGCCCCAGGTACTCGTGGTACCCAAGCTCCGATACCGTTATGACACCCGACCAGGGTTCCGTCGAATCAACCTACGAAGACCTCTGCGGTGTCTCATCATGAGACCTATACATGAGTAAAAATGGCCACGCCAGGCCCATACATCCACACTCACCAAAATGTATATTTTATACAAAAATGAGTTAATTTACAATTTGTTTTGATTACAAACTATCCAAAACTGGGTCTTTTACCCAGATTTTTACAAAAATACATAACAAGACCATATATGGCCATTTCTTCGTCTCTAAGACCTCGGATGCGTCCCATCCCCAGATGAACCTTCAATACCTGAAATAATTTTTCCTCTTATTAGATGAGCAATGCCCAAAGAAGGATATTTTCCTACACGGGTTACTCCTCACCTAAGTGCTCAGCGCACCGACACACCCAAACATACAAGTAAACATATGTGTCCCTAATTAAAATGTACACATGTTTGTATAAGATTTAATTAACTCTTTGAAACTATTGTAATATACTGATTATATTTTATGAGTATAGATGTATGGGCCAACGTGACCATTTTTACTGATGTATTTGGTCTCATGATATGAGCACACACAAAGCTTCAGCAGGCCGACTACACAATCTGACTTCCAGGTTGAGGTGTCATGCATACAGTGTCACTTTAGAAAATGACACCATAAATCTAAAAAGAAAAAAAAAATCAATATAGTGACACTTTTCAAAAAATGACACCATAATCTAAAATTAGCACCATCTAGCAACTCCAACATAATTTTATTTTTAATTTCATATGATGCCACTTTTTTGAAAATGACACCATAAGTCTAAAACTAGCATTTCCAATTAAACTAATTAGTATGAAGTTATAAATTTTAAAATTTTGTATATAGTCACTTTAGAAAATGGCACCATAAATCTAAAAAAAAAAAAAAAATTCAATATAGCATACTTTTAAAAATGACACCATGATCTAAAATTAGCACCATCTAGCACCTAACATAATTTTATTTTTAGTTTCATATGATGCCACTTTTCGAAATGACACCATAAGTCTAAAACTAGCATTTCCACTGGGGCCTCTTTATATGATGTGTCACCATGGAACTTTAAGTCATACAAAAACAGTGACATCATAAATTGCTTGTGGTAGCGCAGTGTACTGGGCTCACTGTCATTCCTGCCCTGCCCACTAGGGGAAGGATCCCTCCATGGGCTCAAGTGATCCCCTCAAGGCCATATATAAGATGAGAGAATGTTCAAAAGACTTGTGGAGACTTCTTTGACCAGAATTGTGTGGAAAGTTCCAAAAGACCCTAGAGAAGTCCAAGGCTGTGTATAAAATGTCGAAAGTCCACACGTACGTGGAAGATGGGAAGACTATGGAATGTGGAGAGTGATCTAGGTGCCTTCCATAGTAGTCTAGTATATTCTCTATTATTACCATAGGATGTTCTAGAATATTCTTGAAGTGTAAGGAATTCTAGAATATTCTTGAAGTGTAAGGAACCATTCAAGGTTCTAGAGAATTCCTAAGGTGCCTACAAATAGGTGAAGGCCTCATTTGGCCAAGGCACCACCTAACCCAACCCAACTAACCAAGAGTTGAGAGCTTCCAAAGCATTGTAAAGAGTTCTTCCATCAATAAGAGTTATTTCTTTCTAAGTGTTCTCTTAGCATCCAAGTCATGGGTAGCACTTAACATAGTAAGCTAGGAAATGGGAAGGTTGACATAGCAACATCCAAGGGGTGAGTTGTCTAAGTGCCACACAGGAGCTTAGTAGAAAGACTAAGTCCGTGATAGTAGGCTTTACCTCATCATCTTTATCTTGATCCTGACTATTTCCATTAATAGTCTCAAGCACTCGTTTTGATGAGTTTGATTCTACTTTGGATTTACATGGAAATACATTTTCAAAGAATGATTCATTCCTCGATTCAATTATCGTGTTTTTGTGAATATCTGGGATATTCGACTCATGGACGTGAAATTTGATAAGCAAGACTGCTATGTCTATAAAAGGAAAATGCAATCATTAGTTTTAGGTCATATTTTCACCTTGCGAATCACATTGCTAGACATCCCAAGCACTACAAGTATTTATAGGATGGATGTTGTCCTCTCCATAACTCATATGGAGTCTTTAGTGCTTTCTTTTTAGGTACCTTATTCAGAGGGTAATTAGCAGACAAAATGGCTTCTTCCTACATGTTTTGTGATAGACCATAACTTATCTACATTGCATTCATCATTTCCTTTAGAGTGTGATTCTTTTGCTCAGCCACTCCATTAGATTGAGGTGAATAAAGTGTTGTGGTTTCATGTATAATCCATGTTGAGCACAAACATCAACAAATGGTGATTCATACTCACCACCTCGATCACTTCTTAGCACTTTAATTTTCTTGTTGAGTTGATTCTCAACTTTGTTTTTATAGAGAACAAAATTTTCTATCGCCTCATCCTTAATTTTGAGTAAGTATACACACAATACTCTGTTGCTAGCATCAAAGTTGTACAAAATATTTATTACCACTCCTTGTTTGTACAAATTTCAAATCACATATGTCACTATGGGATTAAGTGAAGAGGTTTAGTGTGTCTTTCACTTTAAGTGAAGAGGTTTAGTGTCTTTCTACTTTAAGTGAAGGCTTAGGTGTTCCAACACTTTGAAAAATGACCTGGTCAATTTTGCTCAACACAAGTTTCACACTTATGTTTTGAATCAACTTAGAATGTGTGTATGTGATTTAAGTTAATTAATCTACGTAATGTATCATAATTAATATGTCCTAATCTACCATGCCATAGATTAGACTCAAGAATATAAACAAAAGTACTAGCTTTATTCATATCTTACTTAACAATAGTCATTACATTGAGCTTCCACATACCATCACTCATGTAACCTTTCTTGACATACATCCTACTTTTGGATAGTACAATGACCTTTACTAAAAACCATCCGAAATCCATGACCATTCAACAATAAACCGTACACTCAAGTTCTGCGAATTTCAGTACATATAAGACATTTGTCAATAAACACCTTTCCCGCCCCGATTGGTTCAAAGGAGAAACATCTTCTTGTCAGAGCATACATGACGTGTAACACCAATATCAATCCACCATTCCTCGGGTTGGGACCCCCACCAAGCTCACATAAGAAATTATTATCAGTGGAGATCAATGCGACACTTTCTTGGTGATGCCATCTATCACATTCGCTTCCTTTGATTTGCCCTTTCAATAGTCTACAATCACAGATTTGTGAACTTGTTTTCCGTAGTTGAAACATTTTCCTTGAAACTTCAGTTTCTTAGAGACTCCCGCTTGGGGTCCCAACTTAGTGCCTTTCTCTTTATTGTGGTTTTTTTGAACTTGAAACCTTGACCATGTTCCACAAAGTTAGCCTTTGCCTTGCTGGGATTGTGTGCCCCTTTCTTCTCAGATCCTCTATTGTCTTCTTTAATGCGAAGTCTAATAATCAGATCTTTGATGTTCATTTCCTTTCTCTTATCCTTGAGGTAATTCTTGAAGTCTTTCGAAGCAAGAGACAAATTCTCAATAATAGCTGCAACTTGAAAATTTTCACTCAACATCATTCCCTCACCATATATTCATGGGAGTATCAATTGCCCTGACTCGACCGACTGTGGTCATATGGAATTTACCATTTTGGTAAATCAAGGAAATGCACTAATGACAAACTTCTTAAATTCTAACATCCTTGGTTTTATATTTGTGGTTCAGTGATTTCATAACCTCGACCGCTTATCCGAATATACATTGTATAAAGAATCGCTTAAAGTATTCATGACGAGTTTCGCATTGAAAGTCAAAATGTTTCAAAGCATCCACAACATTGATGACTTAGATATCATGCTCATCATCTTTGAGCTTAGGAGCATCTTCAGTCAAGAATCTCGCAAGATTCAAGGTAGTTAGGTAGAATAACATCTTATGTTGCCACCTTTTAAAATTAAATCCATTGAACTTCTCTGGTTTTTCTCTAGGTGAGACAGAGATAGGCACAGTAGTAGGCATCATTGAAACTTAGGCCATAGTAGGCTGCACTGAGCGCATGCAAAGTGGAACAAAATTCGTTGGAATTAGAGTCCATTTCTAAGAAGATTATAGAAATGTGTCAATTTTCTATTCCCAAACCAAAAAAGAGTATTCTCAAGAGCATCACTAGCTATATAAACCTGGGCTGAACCAAACTCCTTACGTAATATTTAGTTCCCAACGAAAGATTGAGGGGTCAAGGAGTATCTCGCTTAAGATCTTAACCCTTAAATAGAATTTCTCCAGATCGTAATTTCTACTTCTTGAGACCAAAAGTAGTGGCACAAACTCACAAAGCGAGTGTAGAATTTAGCCTAATAAGTTTATCTTCTTATCATATATTCCTTCAGAATGAAAAAACTATAACTTAAAGATTGAATAATGGGTAGAACATTTTCTTTCAATGCTAAGTCATGGGTTCAATAATTCTTCTTGTACTTTTTTGTATCGAGGATTTTCTTCAACAAACATTTATTATTTTTTACTTGAAAAATGAATTATTTTAAGCCCTCATTTAACGTTTTGATTAAACTTTAGTAGAATTGTTTTTTTAATCACAAACTTTGTTTGTTTTTTTTTCAAAATTTCCTCCCAAAATTCTTTGATCTCCACAAAAGATGATTTCAAATAAAAGTATCCAAAGGAAATTTGTTTTTTTAAAAAAACTGAAAGGATAATTTGTTAAAGGAAAAAATATTCCTTTGATAGATTTTTTCCTCCGATAAACCCTTTCCTTTCAAAAATTACTTTTAGTTTTTTTTTTTTTAAAAAGGAAAACTTATTTTATTGAAGGTTCATTTTTTTTTTTCAAAACAAAACCAGGATGGAAATTATATAAAACCAATTTAGTTTTGTTTTACCAAATCTAATTTTTTTTCCAAAACATGAAAACAAGGTTTTTTTCCATGTTTGTTTTTTTTTGAGGAGAGAAGAAAATGTTCCTTTTCTAAACTCTTTCCTTTTCCAAGTTTGTTTTCCTGGAGAGAGAAGAAATTTTTTTTTCTTATTATTTTTTCCCTCGCCCTTTCAATATGCTTTAAGCTTGTCACTGTATAGTGAATACACTGTAACAAAAGAAGTAGGAAAGAAGAAAAAATTGCAAAAATGAGAATAGATCGAGTATTGTGAGAACACAATCTCTTTAAAGCAAATTCGTCTTCTCTGAAGGTGTCTTAAGAAATTACCGGTGTCTGGTTCCTAAGATGAAAAGAACTCCAAACGACGACAACCACACCTTGTTACAGTCACTCTAGCGAACAAAAAATGAGCGTGTCTTTATAACAGACAAAAGAATTGAATAAGATTTGACGAAAGAGATTTTTTCTTTTCTTCAAAGAGAGTTTGAACTCTCCTTAAATAGGCATTAGGCAAGAGGGAAGTTGAACGGACAAAATGAAAGCTTCCAACGGGTTCAAGCACAAATGGAGATTGAATGAAACCCATAATGAATTTAAACGACTTTAATTCCAAACGTTTCAAAGGTTGTAAATTTTGAATCAACTGCTTCAAACGTATTTCATTCAAACAAAAAGAGACGAATAAAATCTTAATAGTTTCAGTTGGATAAAAATTGATCAATATAACATAAAATTTTATGAAGACATTCTATTTTATGTACAGGTTTATAAAGTTTGATTTGGTAGAAATGGTTTATCTCCTACTTAATATATATATATATATATATATATATATATATATATATATATATATATATGTTATTTGTATACATCTACTTATATTTGTGGAGTTTGTACGTGACATGGGGTATGAACAGCATAATTTTTTTTATTAATATGACTCTTGATTGGCATCAATCAAATAATAATTTGATTCATGAGTAGTGGTGTTATGTTAAACATTTTAATTGAGAAAGCTTTACTTAATTTGTATGACATTTAAATTTAGGTAAAGAATAGAGAATAAGTTAGTCAAATGGGACCAACTTGTTGGTGAAAAACAGGAACCTTCATGCCTTTCAATTCCGAATAGAGCATACGAACGCAATAGAATAAATAGATTGGAATTTTGCTCAACCATTGCTTCTTCAACCAAATTATCTTAAAATGAAGCTTGCTCTTCCAAGATTCTTCCTACCAATGCTGATTGCCAGATTCCAGAATTTAACTTTAATTCAACATTATAGCTTGTTCGATATTTATGTACTTCGTTCATCACGCAGCGTAGAAAATATGCATTAACGCGTACGACGTATCCCATGCGTGGTTGTATATGCACTCACACTCTGTTAACCCATTTACGACAACAATCTACCATTGACGTGGTACAAGAGATGATCGTATATGGACTATTAAATTGGTGAATGCGGCGACAACACAAAATCGCCCACAACCTTGACAATTAGTTAGATGATAGACATTGCAAACTGAGAATCAGGTGAGAGGCTATTGGAAGAGTGTTACAAGTAAGTTCTCACGAGATTTAGCAAAGAGATAGGAGATTACCTTTACTAGAAATTTAATTCCTAGCCTTTAGACAATGTATTGTGACCTATGTTCTGATAATTTAGTTTTGAATATGATGCTTTAGAAGAACAGAGAACTAATGATGAAAATGGTGGAAGAGATTTTAGACTATATAATAGCAAAGTTAATATCCTTTAGGTTCAGTTTGAAACTCAAAAGTACTAGGAAAGAAACAATTAAGAAAATGATTTTTATTGGTTATTACAGAAAAAATATAAAAGTAAATTAAACATAATCAAGTAATTCCTCAATATTTTGCTATATTTTTGAATTTCTTAACACTTATATTAAAGAGAGAATCAGCAAATAGATTATGAATAAACGTATAAAATTAATTAATTTATTAAGTTTAAAGTCTTTTTTTTTTCTTCAAATTTTCTTTTCTTTCTATTTTATTTCTTAAAGATTTCAGATTCCAATCAAGTTCTGCTTATTTATTTGTAAATATAATTTACAAACTACAATGTGAAGACAATGACATTAGAAAATATGATTTAGGTATTAGAATTATTAAAAAGTCACACGGAGAAATATAATCTAATAAGATGCCATTTAACCCATTCTGGGTGGATATCAAATGAGTTATCCTCCTATTATGATGTGTGTGTTATGTTTAACTTCTTTTTCAAAATTATATGATGACTGTCTGCTTAATTCATGAAGATCATAAATGTATTTAACTAATCTTATACAAAATGTAATTCCACGATTCATATAAAATATCGTACTAAAGTCTGTTTGAATTTAGAAGCATTCAGAAAAAGAAAACGCATGAAAACGATTTTCATTTTCGTTCCACGATAGAAAATATAAAAGAAAATCAAATATAATCAAAATTCTTCAAAATTTTACATATTTTTAAATTTACAAGTCCTTATATAATATAGAGAAACAAATAAAAAGAATTTGAATAAGCATATATAATTAATTATTAAATTTAAACTATTTTATATTTCTTCCAAGTTTTCCTTCCATTTTTTCATTATATTCTTTTCTTAGTATTTTCTAGGTGGCATAAGTACATAGGAGAATCCCAAGTTTCCATCCATGGTGAGGTGTGTGTTTCCTTTCTAAAGATTTCTAGGTTTCTGTAATATTTAAAACGTAACTTAGAACACAAGAATATCGGATTTCATAATAACCCAAAACATCACAGGAACCCAGAACATTACATGATCTTGATTTCATGATATTCACACATTAACTCATATAAAGAATTCATTACTAACCTGAATCCATAATGATCTAAACTCGCACTTGTCAACAATATAATCTTATCTTGTTCTTTCCTTTTCCTTTCTTCTTTTCGACTGACATACACAATTCACAGTGATTTTCCAAAGAGCTTTATGGGTAGGAGAGAACCATATGCATGTTGTTTTAAATTTCAAATTTCAAACCATTTTCATCAAGTAGTACATCCCAATAAACCAATTTATTTAAAACCCTTAATAAAAATATTTATTAAATCTTAACGTGAGTCATATAAGAAAATAAGTCTTACAAGGTGATGTCCTTACTGACTAGAATTACTTCCAACAACATGAAATTTCTTTATATAGTAACTTCATTGAATCACATTTCATTTGATACTACTAGTAATAATGACATATATAAAAATTATTAATACCTAAAAAATTAAAAAATTTTAATCAACTTAACTATGACTACTAGTTTCAAAATTTTCATGTACCCTGAATATTCTATATCAAATTTTTCTATTTTTTTTATTATATTCCAACATATCTATAAATTTGAATGGTGCACAAATAAATTTATTAAAATGGATGATATACCATCGAAACACATATAGTTCACTCCAAAATCGATGAGGAGAAACCAGTGTAACATGTGCAAATTTTAAAGGTAGGTTATATGTATCAATCCATCCACAAACTACAGTACTCACTTCTTTACAATTTTCTAAAAAAAAAAATTTTGTTTGCTCAAACATGCATGCACACAAGTACTTGGCAAAGTTTCAGATTTTTTTACAAAGAGAGGCCATAGAAAATTAAGTAGCAGGTTGTGGGTGTTCCATCAGAGTTTGGGTCCAAAATGACCCTTTTGATAAAAATATAAAATATTCATTTTAGATAACTTTTATTCAAAAATAGTTCTTTTTATCACATCGAAGAGATGTTTAGATTTTTTTACTTTTTTAAATTTAATTTGTAAGCTATGCTTATAATCACAGCCATTTTGAACTAATGTCACTTTTGTTTAAAAAATGAAACTATAGTTTCTAAATATGTCAGTTGGAATTAAAAATATAAAGCTATAGTTTCTAACATTACTTCAAAATGTGGTATGAAAATTTTAAAAGTGAACATCTATGTGGTATAAGAGGGTTATAATATTGAACAATAATTTTACAAATGACCTAAAATAATATTTTTTTGAATAAAATATCATTTTGAGCACACAAACTCGCTCCATCAACCACTCCAGTCACACTAGCATGCCAAGCGGAACTTGATCAGTACTCAACTATCCGCTACTATTACCTCACAAAAATCATCATTTGAAAGGAAGAGAATCGCTTTATTTTCGTATTACCTAATTGGCAAACACATAATAGAAGTTTGGTCGAAGCTAAACCTGTCGAGTATTATCAAGGTAACCCTTGTCGTAATAAAATCATAGTGTCACCTATCGACAAAGTGTATGTTGCAAAGAATCGCCTCTCATGTATCCAAAGCCATGTATGACCGAGCATGTTGAAATGGACCTTACTCAGCTAAGTCACCATCACTTTGGAAAGTTTTTCTCATCAAATCAAGCAAGATTCAAGATCTAATTTCATTCTATGCGTGCTGAGAAAGGAAGTATATAAGGAATAATTCGTGTTTATTCGTAATCTGAAAACTCAACCTGTAGGAGATTCACTATAGAGTTCATAGTGCATATGTTGCATGTATAAGGAAAGGAAATCAACTAGTATAAAAACATTTAACACGATTTAAATGTGGATTTGAAGAACTTACTCCTTTCATGCTTAAATGGAGAAAAAGGCTTTTGCATCATCGATTATACACAAAAAGGAGGTCTTCTAAAGGAGCTATCTTCAAGAAAGAGCAGCTATGTGTACTACACAAAACTTCTCGATGTGAGTAGTATAAGCCATCTAATTGAGATGGAGTGATTAGGCACTAATGAACCCAGATGCGTATGGGAAAGAAGGGGAGCTTATTTCACTGTTTCTTTATGGGATAGTTAGGAGAAGATGATTGTGAGAAAGGGGAGCTTTATCTCACTTAAGTCCAACTATAACCAGATTGATAAATAGTGAAACACCTTACATCTTGGCTCAGGCTTGCGGACGTAGGCAATTGCCGAACCGCGTAACCAATCATCATCTCCCTTCGTTTGTGTGTGCATAATCTTTCATCTAACCCAGTTATCTTATTACTTTATACACTTCTTAAATCTACGCACTGCATATCATAAAAGAGTTAACCGCCTCACTTATGATAATGCCTTACCGCTTGATGCAAGATTCCCAGAGCACCATCATAACAAATACCATGTTCATTCAGACGCTGTGTCATCAAGATATTGAGGGATTGAGAATTATAGACCGCTTACCTTTCTTAAGTGTAAAATAGATCTCGAAGAAGGCAGACGGCTTATTCGTCCTCCTCCATGACTCGAATCCAACTATGGTACTAGAAAGCTCACATGTGTGCATTCAATTAAGTCCATGGACGAACCGTCGAGCAAATGACGGCTAGACCCTCCCACCAAGAAAGACAAAGTCAGAAATGAGGTACCCAAAGAGAATCCTGCCGGACAAAGAAAATACAACAAGTAGTCTTCCAACAATTGAAGGCCAAATCAACGCATCTTTAATGGGGTAAGTCCTACATAATTCAAAAGCATTTCAGCCACTGAGTCAGTCAAAGAAGCTTGGGACATATTGCAAGTCGAGTTTGTAGGAATCATTGTTGTGCGCAAATAAAGAATATAATTGCTTATTTCTAAATTTGAGAATCTTTGAATGGAGGAGAATGAGATAGTCAGAGAGCCTAGAAGAAAAACTCATATGAAAGGTGCGCAACGCCGCCATAAAAGCCGCTTATAAGTGGTGGCCATCATCGGAGAAGCAAAGAACCTCAAGCCATGAATCTGGGAATTGATCGGGCTCACTGTACCTTTGAAATAGACCTTGACGAAGATAAGCAAAGATTAGAGGAAAAGAATGGTGGTATTTAGCTGAACCACAAATGTGCTGAGTAGTTGAGCAGATCTAATCTTGTCGAATCCATGGCCTTCTGACAAAGAACTTCAATCAAGTGTACCTCGAAAAATGAACAAGAGACTAAAAGGCATACATTCAAACCAAGCACAATTTGTTTATAACCCTCTTTCACAAAATTTCATGTTAAGGGAAACAGTTTTGAATCCTCAACACCTAACCGCAAACAAGAGTAAAGGGATTCAGTGCAGGGAATGTGAAAGCTATGGTCACATCCAGGCAAAATGTGCCAATACCCGTAAAAAAAACAAGTCAAACATAGTGACCTAGACTGATGAAGAGTTAGAGGAACGAGAGGAGCTCTTCAACGGGTTATGGTCTTTAGTCACCAGGCCACAACAGGATCCCCCCTCAGTGTCACATCAATTTTGCATCATCCTCAAGCATCAAAGTAATGATGATGAAGAAATTTTGGATGAAAAGATGGTCCATTCTTATATGGTCATGTACTAGAAACTGGTGGAGGCTCTTAATGAGAATCAGGATCTACAAAGGCAAGTTTCCCTATTGAGCAATGAGAAAGAAGAACTTGTCAAACAAAACAATATGCTCTGGGACAAGATATGTCAACAAGAAGAATCTCTGCGCGAACTGGAGCAAATGAAGGTGCTCAGGGTGTTTGAATTTAGGCACTATAACCCTAGAGTAGATAATCGGAAATGGGAAAAGATCTAAAGACCATGGTGGGTTTGGGTTCAAGGGAATGAACCTGGGAAACATGTCTTAATTAAGAAACTCAAATGGTGTGATCATCATCATGTGAGAAAGATATTTCCTAGCACTCATGTGCTATTACTGTAGAAAATGGGACATATCAGGAAGAAGTGCTCTCACTTCTTAATGCGTTAAGAAATGAGGCAACAGGTGCAGCACCCAAAGACAAAGCAGGTATGGATACTAAAAAGGGATGGGAGGTTCCTAGTTGTTTGTTCCTCTTTAAAGACTAAGGTAGAAGAGAAATGGTATTTTCGACAAAGGGTAAATCTAGGCATACGAATTAAATAAGGAATTTATGATCAACCTACAACCATGCACCTTTAGAATCCATAACGCCCGATGATGGAGGTAAAGGCACAATCCTTGGAAGTGGCTCTCTAAAAGTCCCAGGTATGCCTAAACTAGAGAATGTCCTACTTATGGATGGACTAAAGGTAAACCTCACAAGATTAATAACCCAGGTGGGATGACAACTTGCTGTTCGGGCCTGACAAATGTAAAACATCAAATCACTCAACAACTAAACTTTATGTCTTGAAAGGAAAGAGGTCACCATATAACTGTTACCTACTAACTCTTTCAGGGACTTGCTGCTCCACCTCAATGAATAATCCAAACATTATAACGAAGATCAGTCACATAAGTTCTAGCTTAAATGAAACTATCAGAAAGGCATGTTGATATGGGAATTCAAAATGAAAGATGACCCTTATAAATAGATGTGGCTCTTGTTAATTGGGAAGCAAGTCCGATATCTACAAAGTGACTCCAACACGTGACCACCATTAAGATTCTCGAACAACTCAATGGACTCCCATGGACCTATGTGTGCTGAAAGTCTCTGGGGGAAAAAGGTATGCCTTATGTGTTGATGACTTTTCCTGACATTCATGGATACACTTTCTCAAGGAAAATCAAACACCTTGATGCATTTGAAACATTAATTTTAAGAAGGATACTTAAAAAACCCACCATAAGTAATACTGCATTTAATTGGGGGAGCTGATCACGGAGCAGGTCGAGAACTCTACTTGACAACTTCGCAATAAACATGGCATAAGGCATGAGTTCCGCTTCAAGACCCCCTCAACATAATGGAGAAGTTGGAAAGGAAAAAACGTAACACTACAAGAGATGGCCCGTGTCATGCCTGAACCGCAAGGTTCCAAATTCAATTTTCGCTAAAGCACTAAACATAGCACGCTACATTCAAAACCGAGTATATCTCGTCAGAACCTCCACACACCATATGAAATATGGAGAGTGTAAGAAGCTCAACCTTAAGTACTTACATATGAGTTTGGAAGAGCATGTTTTGTGTTGAATAACAGAACATAGGGAGAAAATTTGATCTAAAGAGTGATAAGGGTGTGTTCTGACACTCCCTAAACAACAAAGCCTCTACAAGGGATCTGTCAATGCAAGCGATCAAAAAATAGTAATGGAATCAGCTAATGTTGTCGTCGATGATCAGGGAATTGTCTCTACAGGCCTAAGGTTAGATGAAAGCGAGATTGAAGGCTCATTGCATAGATCTGGAGACGATGCCTTAGCAAATGATGCAACACCAGGGAATATTTCTAGATTTGACAATGAAGATGCCTCACTATTTGCTGAATCACTTTCTCAACCTGAAGATCCTACAACAAGCTCTGTGGGGGGGTCTAATTGAGAAGCATCTAGACAAGTTCAAAAAGATCACTCTACAACAGACATTATTGGAGATCCAAAGGTAGGAGTTCAAACAAGAGGCAAGCCTAAAGTAAACTATAGGATGATGGATCACTTTGTGGGGCACATGAGCTCTAAATTCGAAATAAGCCT
The DNA here is from genome assembly GCA_016808115.1 of Tetrastigma voinierianum. NCBI lineage: Eukaryota > Viridiplantae > Streptophyta > Magnoliopsida > Vitales > Vitaceae > Tetrastigma > Tetrastigma voinierianum. The sequence goes on along the minus strand of JAEQBH010009642.1, from coordinate 10,971 downwards.
AGTAGGCGAATTGGCCTACTTTCTAGGCATGCAAGTCAAACAAACGGGTAACGGAGCCTTCATTTCATAGACCAAATATGCCAAGAACCAAGAAGCCTGGGCTTGGGGAATCTTCCACTCATCACCGCACACCGCTTCTGGGACTCATACAAAAATCTCTGAGACGACAATGGCAAGAACATCAATCAAAACACTGTATAGAAAGATGATCGGGTAGTTTACTTTATCTCACAACAAGTAGACCCGATTTATGCTGCAGTGTTAGAATATGTGCTCACTATCAAGCCTGCCCCAAGGAGAGTCATTTGATTTCCGTAAAGAAAATTATCAACTATGTTAGTGGTACTATTGAATTTGGATTATGGTACTCTCTCATTACACCCACCAACCCCAATGATACTTACGTTGACTAGGTCATGAACCCGACGATCGAAAGAGTAATTTTTTTCTGGGGAACAACTTGATTTCATGGTTTAGCAAAAATAGGTCATCATATGTCTAAGGCATAGGGTAGAATATATCGCTTCAAGAGCTGTTTCGCAGAATTTATCCGGATGAAAACATGTCAGAGATATGTCACAAGGATGCTAGAAAATTCAGCAGGACATTATTTAGATACCTCAACATATCATCTCCAAGAATCCTGTTCAACACTCACGCACCAAGCACACACGATATTCAACATCACTTATTATTTGAAGTCAAAGCACGAGCTCAAGATGTTCCCACGGAGTAATAATTCACCGAGTATCTTCAATTGGTGACTAGATGTCAATGAGACAGTCCCGCACCTCCTCTCGGGGTTGTATCTAGTAATGGAGTGCACTCAACTTCAAAATGTGTACAAAAAAACGATCAACGGTTGAACCCGCCTGGGTGCCTCAGGTTCTCCTATTATTACATAGCTCCTGAAGACAATAGGATATCCGAAAACGTTGGGGACGTATGCATATGCCATATACCTCTACTGCGCTAGGATTTACTCACGATTCACCTGCCTTTTGAGTGGACCAACCTTCAAGAGGCAGCTGGGCTATTTTCATGAGTGTCAAGGCAACATCTTTCGAGGCTTTTCACTCTTACCCTTCATCCGCTCGTGATCTTACTCAAGAGGACCTAAGTCATCCCACTTTGTTAAATATTTGTCAAGAGCTCACTGGCTCCCTCCCCTTCCCCCCTGCTAGCTCCAACCGCTCTAATCCTATTCACAACTAGGAGAAATTAGACTGAATAGAGGTCCCCAACAAGCCTGAAAAGAAAGGACCTCAATCTCTAATGAGGTCGATTTGCCGCCTCCCGGCACTAATCCACTTCGCCCGTTTCTCAGGACTCTAGTCAAAAGCTCTGAACTCATTTTCCTATTTCAAAGACAATCATCCACGGTCACTCAACACCCAAAGGGCACAAAATACCTCCTGCTCAATCATCTTCCCGTGTTCTCTTTGCCTTTCAAAACAAAGTTATGGAATTTTATGATCCAAAGATCGCTCATCCTTGAATGCACCAGGTATCATTAGATTAACCCATAGAGAGTCAGTTACAGGGAGCCATAAATCCACTATTGGGCAAGTGATGAAGGTCTGGTCTTTTTGTGAAAATAATAGTGGTGCACTCAGTTCCCACTCAAATCTAACTAAGGAATGTGGAGACCATGTCGTAGGACCATGCTTCTTTGCTTGCTTATCTTCTATACGCCAAACCAAGATAGATAGGTTTCTTTGTCACTGTCTTGCCTCACTTGATTATGTTGTCCTCGCTTGCCTCCCCGCCCTCCTGGACAGAAAGTTTCACTAAACCTACCGGCAGGCAGGATACACCGGCATTTGGATTTTTCTGATTCAAGCTTTGTACTTCCCTCTCTTTGGCCTCCTTACAAAGGGGGGAGATATTTTGTTCTCTCTCATTTGACACACATGCAGCCTCACCTCCGATGTGGATGATGGTTTATACATCACTGAAGTTCTCTTTATAAGTTTTCGATATGATTATTTGCATATGGTTCCTTCACATGTTTCGTTTGATGTGGATGGTTAGTTACTATGTGATTAAATTTGTAATTCATGCAATTTTATTTTTACAAAGCATGCCAAAAGGGGGAGATTGCTTGTGTATCAATATTACGCAACTTTACCAAAAATAAAATCATAAAGTAAGCCTCACCCATTGAATTTAGAAGATATCAATATAAAGAAATCGGTCTTCACGCGCAGGTCTAGAGCCATGTATGACCAAAGCATAGTGAAAGGTGGACCTTTCTTATAGCTAGCTACCAATCGCTTTTGGAAAGTTTCACTCGAAAATCAAGCATGAGATTTAAGATCCGATCTCATTCTATGAATGTCGAGGGAAGGAAGTATATAAGAACAATTAGTTCATTCCAATCTTGAAAATCCTAATCTTGAGAGAGACTCTGTACTCATAAGAGCCCCATAAACATTCTACTACAGCGCAAAGAAAGGAATCAACCAATGATGGTAAACATGTAAAATGATTTTAGAAATGTGGATTTGAAGAATCCCACCTCTACGCTTAAAATGGAGTAGAAGAGGCCTTTGCATCATCGTATTACACACACAAATGAGGTCTTCTGAGAGTTGTCTTTTGGGAAAGAGAAATTACGGTACACAACATACTAATGTGAGTTAAAGATGCTTATCTAATTTGAGATGGAGTGATTGGAGGTTAATGAACCCACACGCGCAGATCGTGGCCAAGTGAGTTATTTCAATGTTTCACAGATAAGCTTATAGCACGACAGAGAAAAGGGGGAGCCTGTCTCACTGTCTCAAATCCATAAACATAATCGATAAATACAGTGAAACACCTACATCTGGGGCTCAAGACCGTAGACGAGGCAACGACCTTAACCGTGCAACCAATCCTTGTCTCCCTCCTCCTCGTGTGCGTAACAATCTTGATCTGGGTCCCAATTATCTTATTACTTATACACACTTCTTAAATCTATACACATTGCATGTCATAAAAGGTTTGACTCACTTCTATGACAAATGTTCTACCACTAGATAATACATCTCTATGAGTACATTGTCATAACAAACTATCACTATATTTTTCATCAACCATTATCTACATCACTTTTGTTCAACTCGGGTGTACTTCATTTCTTTCATCCACTAGGATGTACTTAAACAAATTTTTAAGATTTATTTTTAGAAGAAAAAAAAACCTTCTTTAGAACTTAATTTGAAAGATAATTCCACATATAAAGACCAATCGAAAAAATATAAGTAAAAAACATAAAGGGTTTGTTTAGTTTATGTTTTTGAAAATTGTCAGAATAATCTTAGAATTATAAATAATATCATTTTGATATTCCTTGAAATTAATTTGTAATTTTTAAATTTAGTATTTACTATATTTTTAGAGTTTTTCATAACAAAAAAAAAAAGAACTAAATTCTTATATTTTTTTATTTTCTTATTTTTCTTATTTTTTAGAATATAAAACCTTTTTTAAAAAGGGGAAAACGAAACATACCCAAAAGTTAAAGTATTGTAGATTTTCAAAAGTTTAGAAAATTATGTTATAAGATAATACATGATGCCAAATCAGAGGTCATCTAAATAGGCACATATGAGATGAAATGATTAATTTCAAAGTCCGTTCTCAAAAGTCTCACATTCAATAAAATATCATGATTATTTTTCAAGTGGCAAAGTCGGGTTTAGTTAAATGTTTTCATGACACTGATTCAAAGCAGCCATAAATGACCCAAATTTTATTCCATGTCCGACCAAATCCGCTTAAGTAATTGATGACGACAAGAGAGAAATAAGAAAAATTGGTCCCAAGGACCAAATTAGACATCGTGTTGGTGATAAAGGTGTTACACTACATGACAACATTAAAGTGTAAAAAAAAAGTTATCATAAGTGTAGAAGATTTTATTACTATTACAAAAATCGAAAGAATGGATAATGAGTATATTTATGCTTCATTGTTTTTTATATTTTCTAAATTTATATCCTTAAAAACTTTATATTTTTAGAAATGGTGTTTAATACAATTATATAACTACAGAATCTTTCCTATGAATAAGGGTAGGTTACTACTACACTACACAATACTGCTGTAAAAAGTCACCATAATTAAAGATTACCAATAAATAATCTAGAGAGTTCATTATTTGATAATTCGATATCACATATTTATTGTGTACATTCAACCAAACGAAAATATAAGATCTCACATTTGAAGAAAATTGTGCAAATAAAATTTAAAAAAATTAGGTACATAGATAATGTGGCGGAGTAAGAATTCAAGTTCAAATATACATAAATAATATAAAATTCTGTCAAAAAAGTAATATAAAATATGTTTCTATTAAATAATATCATAAACTAATTCAACATTTTTTAACTTTTTAACCCTTCAAGTTTTTTTTTTTTTGAAAAATAATATTTTTGAACAAAGATTCTCTTATCAATCTTATATATTTATATATATTTTTTTATAATAAGAGAACAATGATTATATTTTTATCAAAATAATGATAAAAATTGAAGAAGGGTTAGGTTTCAATGTGTAGGGCCTGGATTTAAATCACTTTAACTATAAAGGATAATTAAAAATAAAAATAAAAATTCTCAATTGGGACATAATATGTCCTGCTTGCCAGGCTTCTGCTCCTGAGTATACACATTGATGGTTCCCTTTGTGGAATCCATTTCCCCAATTTAATGAGAATACTGAGGTGGGCAATCTCTTTCTCTCAAATGCTCACCTGATGCTGTTTCTCAATTATAGACAACTGGCAAAGAAGATAAGTATCCATTTTTCCATGTTGAGTTAGACGTATGGTTTGAACGTAGATGCAAAAGCTACAGAAACACCGGCGCCAGCAATAGAATAGAAACTTCAATGCAATGTTCCCTTTGAGCTGTCTCATCAAAGTTCAGGAGTTTTGGCTACTTTTATCACCCAGACAGATTTGATTTGAGAGTTTTTTTCCCAAATTGCTATTTTAAAATTACAAAATAGGTTGAAAGTTAAATTAACGCATAAACTGCTAACCACGGCAAGTATACACACCGTTAATGCCATAGTCATTAGCTACCATATCAATTCTTTAAAATTACAGTGCCTCGCAGTCGAAGCATCACATCAACTTAAAAAAAAAATCAATATCATAGTCACCGACTATAACATCAACTTGCGACAACGTCAGCCACAACCACAACATCCTTAAAAATTATAATAGTTACCGACTACCACTTTATTATTAAAACTAACGTCAGAATAACGAGTCATAGATAATATGCTCGATCTCTTACGTGACTTCAATTGCTCTGTGAAATTGGTTTGTCCGCCTTCTCGTGCGCATCAGAATACATAGATAAACCTACAAAGGATGGACAACAAAATAGCACTTTACGCTAGGGTCGCATACCTTTCCCTCACAAGGCTGAGCTCTTATTTTATACTGAATTCGTCATTTTGTTATACCTCGCGATTTTCGCATGCAGATCTCTCTTCATCAAAACCACCACTCGATTTGAAGGATAATCTCAAGATGTTGGAGACAAACTTTCTCCTATAAAAAACCAATTCTTCCTCATAAGTGGTTGATGTTTTGAAGCGATAGTTCGATAATGAGATTCAGAGATAAAACACTTATGTGCAATTTCCTCCAATGATATTTGTTTTTACCACCATACGAGGTAAGACGATCGACCTGTGACTCAAGAGACCCTAAACAAGTCTCTAGATTAACAAGGCTTACTTGCCTCACATATTTGACAAAGAATGGATCGCCATGTTTTGTGTGATGTCAAGAATGTCGCTACATGGAAGATCCAACCTATCGACTAATACCGGGCCTAGAGGCCACAATACCAGCCAATAATGTGGTATTCATATCAGCAACAATAAGTAAGTGTAAACTACAACTTCATTCAATCAAAATAATGCTTTTACAATTGAAGCTTACAGCTTTCTACAAAATACATGAGTGTTTGGTAAATGTTTACAACATTTGCAATTACATAATTACAAAACATAAGGTATGGAAGATTTCTTATAATTAAACATATCAAATAAATATTCTGACATAATATATATTGCTTTTTCATGTCCATTTTTTGGAGTAAGTGAAGATGATATAATCATCTTAACAAGTCTCTTCTATTGTGGTTGATATAGAACTCATGCTCAAGATTGCTTCGACTTTAGATATGTATGTTTCTAGCAGATCACCTTATATTATAAATATCCTTCGTTGACATTCAAGCCAAGAATCACAAACTCCTCAGATTCGACTAACAAAGATCACATAATAGTTTTCCATTTTGCTTTTACTCTTGAATGGTGTGCATGTAATAGTTAAAGTACCACACATAATAGCCAAAACAATAGACCGGTATCTAAAATTGTTAAGTTTTTTTATATATTGTCAAACATCAATTAAAGTAAAGTGATTATTAGATGATTTTTAAGGTGAGGTGTTTTTTCTGATATAGATATGGTATACATTTATTATTACTTATGGTAGTACATTTATTTATGGTGTAGTATAATTCGCTACTATGGTAATATATATATATTAAAATGTGTTATAATTGATTTTGATGATTAAATTTTATAAGATTCCAATTATTAATGAAGGGCATTTTCTTTTTGCTTACTTTTGTAATTATACTTTTGTGCAAAATCAAATATTATATATATTTTTTATGATGATAGTTCAGTCCATGATTATGCAATACTTAGCAAATATAATTACAAATATTTATAAATTAGTCGATACACATAATTTTCCTATTTTTTTAATGTAGCTTAACCTAGGGTAATAAACAATTACTCTGGTACACTGGACCATGACACTTAGTTCCACTGGGAAGTACTCACACACAAAATTCCAAATTCTAGTTTAAATTTAGTGGCATCCCGCATCCATAATGAACCAATTCCAACGTTGACTCATCCTTGCAGGGACCTGTAAATTGTTTGAGCGGGTTCTAGTGGCAAGGTCATACATTTGACGTCATTAATGGGAATTAAAATTAAAGGTAGCAAAATGTACAATCTATAAAAGTAGCCGTTCTTAATTTATAAAAACTATTGGACTTGTTATTATTATTCTACCCAGGAACTAATTCCTTCCTGCACATGCCTGGACATGATGGCAGGGCCAGTGAGATGTTTGGTTACCCAGAAATGGCAAGAGAAAAAGTACTTAAGATTGGGAATCATGATTCACAGCGTCAGCGTGGAGGGTAATTGGGCACTGTCCTTAACTGAGCTTCACACTGCAGGTGGAGTCAGAAGCAGACCTCAGCCATGCCGTCAATTAAACCTGGCATATTGGACTACCTCATCCACGAACAGTGCTGTGGGGAAACCGTTCCCGGCTTTTTCCTGATGAAGCTTCTGGAACCTTTTTTTGCCTTTCTAAACAGAATCCACGACAGAAGAAGTTTCTGAGCTGTCGGTTGCTGGCGAAGCGGTTGAATCGCCGCCAACCGTATATGTCTGCTACGGAGATGACTCACTGTGGAAGAAGCCGAGCCAAGTCGGAAAATTGAGGGAAGCAAAGCGGTCATGAAGCTCTAAGGCAGCCATTATCATGCGCCCTAGCTGCCATTTCGGGCGCCGAGGCTCAGCCATATCCTGACCCTTCCCAGGCTCGCACTTCGCCACTCCATTTGTTTGTATTTTTGACGCACGCCCGGTATATTTATGTCGCAAGTCTCCGGAAGTATTTTCCTGATTTCGCTTCTGAGGAATGCGCCGAGAAGGAGAGGATGAGATGGTGGGACGAAGAAGAAGAAGACTCATTGAGTAGAAACGAGAGAGAGAGCAAGCTGGTCAGGCCAGTGTGAAGCAAGCAAACAAGTACCACTACTACTTCTCCTGGAAGAACGTCAACTTTTTTAAAGATATAGGTAGGAAAGGCGGAAAAGGTCCGCGAATTGGACACGGAGAAAATGGGAAAGATATATCTATATCACATATTTGAGCACGTGAAATGAATTGAGGTGATTTGCGCATATGTAGAATAGGCTCACTATGACCAACATCCATAGTTACATTACACGATTACTTCTCTTTCTTTCCTGTGCATTATTTCCTTTCCAACAACAGTTCCATGTCTCCATGATGACTCACTACGCCACGCGCGTTGCGTGGTTTGATTTTAATTAATCTCATTTATACATTGATTACTCAACATAGTTGGATACTTAGGTGGGTCTATTATCGGCTTTTTGATCAAGGAACAGTCGACTCGTCTCCATCCCCATTATTTGTATATCAATTATTGAATTCAGCTTTTGACTATTTTATTTCAAATTAATTCATATTTAATTCACTTTATGGTCGTTCTCAAGCTATATAATTTTTCAAGGGTACGTTTGCAAAAATACCCTTCAGATTCTCGGAAGTTAGGATCCCAAAGCACTTCTAGCCATGAATGGAGATAGCAAATATATATATATATATATATATAGGTATATATATATATATATATATATATATATATATATATAAATCCCCCCCTAATTGATTGCCCTCAAAGTTTATTTTTGACATTCTTAACACACACACATACACCAAGAAGTTAAGATTTTCAAATACATAGCTAAGAAAAATAAAAACATCTAAAGCTTATTTTTTCGCTTCTTCAAACACAGATTAAGCAGTTTTTAATTAACATCTTCAAAGAAATAAGACAGAAAGCCTATCTATCCTAAATTTATTCCAATTTTACCCTTTCTTTAATTACATCAAGAATATTATCTTATTCATCTATAATACCCATACACTATAAATTTGATTAAAAGATAAATAAATATTTAATAATTGTACTTTAGATAAAAATAAATATTCAATTAACAATGCTTTAAAATAAAAAAGAAATATTAATTAAATCAATAAAATAAATATAAATATTCAATGAATAATTTTAGTAGCTTGAAAATTTTTGGGTACAATAATTAATTAATTTAAAAATATTGTAATTTTTATAAAAAAAATAATAATGCAAATAAATACTTGTCAAATATGAAGGTTAAAATAAATGTGTTGGGATTAATAGGAAAATCGATCCGCTGTAGTTGATAAAGATTTTGCTAATTTCTCAAATCACAATCAGTTGTAAAAACTGATAAATCTCGAGCATTTAACATGTCACCGATTGACTTCTCACATCACATATCGTATATAAAAGTTCCATCTAAGTGCCTGATTATTCGACATGTCACTACCGACATTAAATCACATCGGGCTTATAAAAAGTCTACACGTGTTTTCGACGATTCGACGCGCTGACTCGATTCGTCATTATCACACGTCAGTAATGATAAAGTCAGTCTTATATATAACATCGCGATAACGCCTTTTTCAATCGAATCGGGCCGGAGTGTCGGGTCGCTGAATCGGCTCAAAGACCGCCATGACGTCATCGGGAGGATCGTTTAGTCGCATCCACAAAGTTCTCGGATGCTAAAGACGCTCCCGCAATAATGAACAGGGCCTCGCTTATTTCGCCTGTACCATCCGATGCCAAAGTCGTGATTCTTCCTCGAGAGAAAAGAGAGGATGCCTCGATCGCTAAGTAGCATACCTTGTTGGACCCATTTTTGCATTTATAATGGATATTCATCCAATTTGACGATGATTGTGGGTTCTTCCCTCGGGAGGATAGGTTTCTTCAATGACAAAATTTTAGATTTATTTGACGTGATTGGGCCAAAGGAGTTTTTATTCTCGAGTAATCCCTCCTTCCTTATTGGTGGGTATCCGCCTAACGATCTTCTGTCGCTTTTCCTTCCCTTACTAGGACCTTGATCGACAACCAGACGCCTTTTTGAAGAATATTCATCTTCCGTTATTCAGAAAGATATATTGATCGCCGAAAAATGGGCTTCCTCATTTTCCAACCATGTTACTAATAAACGTCCGTCCTGCCGCTATGTAAGGACACTCCGGGACGGTATTGTCTTCACCGCTCACGCTGACCGTCGCCCACTTCTCGTATCCCTATATCACGCCCCGTACTCAAATGACCGCTGCAAGTGCAATGCGGATTAACCTTCTCGTGATTCATCATATTTCCCCGTTGTCTAAATGTGATTAACAACCCAACGGCCACATTTGATACCGCGGGCGTTAATGATTTCCTTCGAAGCCGCTCTTCATACCCTTTAGCTCTTATTTCGTCATCTTCCGCCCGAATGACTTCCTCACTACAATTCTTCCTTTGCTTTTATACTTTTCGGGCTCGTAGATTACAAGGCTCGGATTTTTCTCTGCCTGCTTAGCGCGGCCTTTTTTCTCTCGCTTTCCTTTCATTCTCGCCAAGGCCCCCGTCCCGTTTTGTTTCTTTTTTTTTCGATTGGATACGACACGGTAGGCTCCAGGCGTTCCGGGCCGTCGGGATTTATTTCCTGCACGTTACTACGCCGCCGGGTCCGAATCTTCCTCTTATATGACGTCATTTATTCCCTCCTTCCGATGCGGCCCCGGCAAAGCCGGGGTATTCTCTTGAGCCTGACAGCTTGTTTCGCCTCGCCACCTCGCCCTCGGCGAGGCCTCCTCCCTCCCTTGGGTAAAGGTGTAAAAGAAGATAAACTCGATCAAACATCCTGTTGGTCGACTTCTCAAGATCTGCTCGATGCCGCTGGCGCGGGCCCTAGTGTGGCTGAATCTACTTGTTTAGCGCACCGCCTCTTCCTCGTTCGGTATGGACCCCTGATGTTTTGACCTTTACACCGCCTCCGTGCTCTAGAGATGGTTCGCTAAGTCGTTTAATAACTAATTCCTCGCTTTCCTTGCATCCTTCATAAAAGAAATTCTTCATTTAACATCACACTCTTCCCAAATGTCTCATAATGGTCAAGGTATTTTAGCTGGTTTATTGGTCTTTTTTTATGACGATCTGACACCCCAATGTGGCAATTGCTCCTCCATCTTTTCACCAATGGCCACTACGTAGGTTTTATTTATTTTTCC
>JAEQBH010009641.1:0-36938 GCA_016808115.1 Tetrastigma voinierianum | reverse complement strand
ACAAGCACGATGTTTTACCCCAAACCGTACGACTCAAGACGTACGGGCAATCACGGGTTAGCTAGCAAGCTCACTGAGGACGAGGTGAGACAGGATTTGGATCTACCTCGTGTAGTTTGCGATTATGAGGATGTTTTTCCAGATGAGCTACCGGGATTACCTCCGTAGAGGGATGTAGACTTATGTATTGAGTTACACCCTGATACGTAGCCCATTTCTATGACTCCTCATAGGATAACACCCCACGAGTCAGCAGAACCTCAAGGTCCGGGAGAGCAGGAATTGTTGGACAAGGGTTTCATTGAACGAAAGCACTCACTACGGGCACTTCTGCTCAGCTAAAGAAGAAGGACAAGACCCTTTGACTGTACTGACTACCGGAGAAGGAATGTGGTTATGATTAAGAATCGGTATCCATTACCGAGGATTGATGATTTGTTTGATCAGCTGAGGGGGTCACGAGTCTACTCTAAGATAGGCCTTTATACCGGTTATCATCAGTTGAGGGTTAGGGAGGCAGATATCCCTAAGACAACATTTAGGACGCGGTACGGGCATTTCGAGTTCACAATGATGCCTTTGACTGAGGAATGCACTAGTAGCATTCATGGATATCATACTATGGTGGGTATTCCAACCCTATTTGGACTGAATTTGTCAGGGTCTTTGTCGATTTACATCTTGATATACTCTAAGTCTCGAGGAGGACATGAGGATCATTTGAGGGTCGGTCTCATTTTAAGAGACCATCAACAGATGCCAAGTTTAGCAAATTTGAATTTGGGCTTACTCGAGGTGAAATTTCTGGGACACGTCAGGTCGACTTCGTGTGTGTTATGCACTCCGAGAAGATTGAGGCTGTTATGAGTTGGGAGAGGTCGAAGTCAGTCTTCGAGATACACAGTTTCTTAGGATTGGCAGGGTACTACAAGGGGTTCATTAAGGATTTCTCCTAGCTAGCAGCACCTATGACAAGATTGACTCGAAAGGAAGTCAAGTTTGAGTGGAATGACCTGTGTGAGAGAGCATTCCAGGAATTGAAAAGAAGACTTACTTTAGCTCATATTCTGATAGTCTTGGAAAAGGGACAGTATAACGCCCCAAAAATACCCTAGAATTTTTATAATAATTTTATTATATGTTTAGGGTATAAATCAAGCCAAATGGGGATTTTCCAGGAATTGATAAATGATTAAATGAAAATGTTAAATGATTATATGATCGAAAATGAGTATAATGATCACGATATATGCTGTTAAGTGATTAAATGATCGAACCCGAAAATTAACCCAAGTACAAAGGGCAAATTTGAATTTAGAAATAAGGACCTAAGGTCTAATGAAAATGGACTTAAAAGCTAAATGAGAAAATGAGAAATGAAATAATGAGAAAAGCCAAACAAGGCTTAAGGGGAGGAAAATGAGGACTTAAGGGTCATTTGAGATTAAGCAGGTCTAAGTGTGATTACTGGTGATTCAAGTGTAAATAAAATGAAATGTGAGCTATATAAAATCGGGAGAACTTAACCCAAAAAGGGTTTTGGTGAGCCAACAAGGCCACAGGAAATGTGGGTTTAAAGGCTAAATTTTGGTCTAGGAAGCTCATTAAGAGTAAAAAACGTTTTGGAGAGAAAGAGGAGAAAAAGGAGAAGCTAAGGCAAAGAGAGAGATCATGTTTTGTGGCAATCTTCCATTTCTTGCTTCTGCAAGAGATCAAGAACTATGGTAAGATTTGAAGAGATTCTGGGCTGTAGTTAAATCAACCAACTTTACCTTTTTTGCATTTTGATTTTCGAAAAAGCCTCTAACTTAAGTAAAGGGGTTTGTGCTGAACCCAAACCACTTTGGGGTTGTTTTGGGTTGATTTTTGAAGAGTATTGTTGGTTGGATTGGTTTTGTGTAATGTTTGTAAAAGGGAAATGTTGGGTTTTCAAAGGAAATGCTATTAAAAATTTGTCAAAACCCTGTTCTTGTTTTGGCTATAAGTTAAGTTATAATCATCCAAATGAAGTGATTCTAATTTTTAAAGAACCATAAGAGATAGGGCTAAAAATGTATAGAAGGGACTATGAGCAAATTGTAGCTCTAAGGCTCCCGAATATGGGCTTAAAGGTGAGTTCGGGTAGCTCACAGGTATGCTCTGTTTTGGGTGTTGTTATGATGTTTTGGCCATAAGTTGAGTTTCACTCATCCAAATTGAGTGCTTCAAAATTATGGATAAAATAGACTTTTAGGGGAATAATTTACTTGAAGGAAGTATATACAAATTGTTACCCCAAAGTGCCTAGAAATCTGTCAAAGTGGAGTTATGTGTAAGAACAATCTGATTATGCTTTGCAAATTAGAGTAGTCTGATGTAAAATGCAATAACTTGAGTTTTGGTGATCCAAATTGGATGATTCGAATTGGAAAAGAAACCTTAGAACCATAGCTTAAAATGAGTAGAAGGAATCATTTCCAATTTATGGAGTTAAGACCCCAGAAATTAAAAACAAGGTGATCCAAAGAGTCGGGCATACGAATTAGCTCTGACATTTAAAATGCCGTAATCCTGAGTTTGGGTTATCAAAATGAGATGATTCAAATTCCCACTAAAAATAGAACTCCTAGAAGAAATCGACTAATATGTGATTTTATTGTATATGAATAGGGCTGACGAGGAGGAAATCCTGATTAAAGTTTAGATTCGAAGATTTGAATCAAAGCTTACTTCATTTTTGGTTTGTTCTCAAACTTTCTATTTCTAAAATATTTGAATAATTACTAAAATGATTTGAATTTTGGAAATGATTGACAAGAAAGTGCATATTGATTGGCGTTGAAATGATTTGTCTTAAGAGATTTGAGACATTTGCTGTGAAACTAATTTACAAGAAAATCGTGATGAAAGTGAAAATGTTTTATTTGCATACAAATGTATATATATACTATTGTAAATTGTATTGAAATGATTTTAATGCCCTAAAAGAATGTTAACCGTTAGGAATTGAAAGCAAGGATAGATTGGTATACCAATAAGAGTCGAACAAACATATTATCAGGCATACTCGATCCATACTCTAGCTGACAAGACAATAGTGTACACCAATCGAGTACATATATATATATATATATATATATATATATATATATATATATATATATATATATATACCTACTTCGCAGCCCAAATGGGACTGTTTGATTCATATCCCCGCAATCAAAGCAGGTTAAATTCGACAAGGTAAAATGATAATGAGATTGGAAAAGTGCATGATTTGTGATTTGAAGGATTTAGTGCATATGAAATTGCATTACTTGAAATGACCAATGAATTATAATTGAATGTGTAAACAAATGAATATATATGTATATATATATATATATATATATATATATATATATTTGTACCGAATTGATCATTGAAAAGTACAAAGCATTGTTTTATAAACATTGCATGATTTGATTTAAATCGAATGAAGAAATCACCAAGCATGAAAATGCTTGAGCGTTGTTTTATCATCGCTATAGGTACCTGGGTAGAAAGTAGCAGACTAAAGATCGCTCGGCACTGAGTCACCGCCAAAAGACATGTGAGATAGTAATCACTATATATTATCATTTATATATTTTGTAACTATTTTGCATTGAATTAATGATGTAAAAGTCTTCATGAGAAGAATATAGATTTGACTCATTTGTTTTGGATATTTATGGAATGTGTTTTAAAGAGAGGTGAACTCTAAGAATATCATTTGTAAATGTATTTTGAAAAGGCATGTAATGCCAATTTGTATAAATGCTATTCAAGAACAATTATGTGGGCCCCATTTGAATTAAGTAAATGTATATATATTCTTTTATGGCCAAAGAATGTGTTTAGGGTCATGATATCATATACCCATAAATAATTATGTTTTAAATGAATACACTATCTGTTAGTCAGAGATGGGTATATGAAATGTGTTTAAATGAACAGTCTTTAAAAGGTAAGAGCGCTTAAGATAGCTGCAGGTACATGGTGTACTATGATGCCTCTGTGATGACCGTGATGCGTTTGATGCGTCGGAGGATAGTAGCTATGGTTCTCGCGCTTAAAGAATCATGGAGCAGCACTACCCCACACATGACATGGAGTTGGCGGCCGTAGTCTTTGCCCACAGATTTAAGCGCCACCAATTTGCGCCCGTGAGTGCTGATGCTTCTCGCACTACAAAAGTCTAAATATATCTTTAGTAGCTGGACCTCAACAGAGGCAACACACAGATGGGATGGAGTTTTAGAGGATTATGACTTCACTTTTCATTACTTCATCCTCGGTAAGGCAACAGAGACTGACAGACTCGCCGAAGTCACGAGTGCTAGCTAGTGTAGCATCTTGGTAGTGGTAGATGCTCAAGATTGTGAGACAGTTTGGACTCTAGTACAGTGATTAGGCTCAAGGTATGTTGGGGAGTTTAGTGGTTACGCCTTCCCTACTGAGCAGAGTGATTGAGTCCAAGGGCAGGACGCAGAGATAGCGTAGTGCCCCTTCTCCGATCCGACCTGCATTAGCGTGGTCCTAATCAATCCGTGATACTCCGACATCGACTAATCAGGATGATCCCAACCCGGCACCCTGTCAAGCTGGTGTCATTTTTTTTTTTTAATTTTTATTTACTATAGACTTATAAACTCTAAGCTTGTTCATTCATATAATGCTAAACATTTCACTCAGACAGATTCAGAGCAAGGATTACAAACTATATACAAGCTCCATATATGTTGTTTAACATTTACTTATTTACATTGCTTACAAAATAAACAAAATTTCATATACAAAAATAATTCAAAAGGTCTTCCATGGGCACCTAATGATGTGTGTGGCCTTTGATTGTCGGGATGGGATTGTCCTGGCCCCGGTTTTTTGCACTCTACACTGGATTTAAAAATAATCTACGCTGCCTTTATGCTTAGTGGGAATTAATACATATGGATGACCATACTTCTCTATACAAATGCATATACTTATCATTTATCATATTTCATATACTATCTATGTCATTCAGATTTTACTTCTTGTTTGTAATCAGATACTATCTCGTGATAATAGTGCTATGCTTCTCATATCATGTTATATATTCTATAAGCATTTCATTTGCATATACTTGTCATTTTCTTTAGGTTTCAAGTCTCGCAATACCTTAAGCGGATAATGGAAATAATCAGATGTACTGAAGGTATTATCACTGTACAAGACAGTGATCTCTATCTGTATATACCCGAAGGTATCATCAATCGTACGAGATGCTGACCTATGCCCAGAATGATCCAACGGATCTATGTCATCAACCCAAACTAGGTCTCGATATCCTGTGAATCGTATGTCGCAAAGAATCGTGTCCCATAGCATACCTATCTATCATTCTACCAGGTTCTAAGCAGACAATCCGTGTATATTTTAGGTTCAGTATATATCTCATATTTCCGAATAATTATGGTCATCCGATAATCACATGCGATATGTGCAATCATTTATTCGAATCTTTGCATTTTTCTTATTTCATTATATGCATGAATAACTATGGTTATCAGCAGGTCCTACTATTCTTCGTGATTTCTGGACCTAATATGATTTCCAATTTTTATCAAGCTATATATGGATGGATTCTTGACTCAATGGGCTTTCCATAGAGTCCAAGAACACCTGAATCGGTGTTCGAACGAAGAAGTTATGACCTTCCGAAGTTGGAGGTCACACATGAATAACCAGCCTTACCAGGCTAGCTCTACCCGACTAGTCTTGCTCAATTACTCCTTTCCGGCCAGCTCCAGTACCCAATGCCATCTACAGGATATGGCTATAATCTTGACTCAATGGGCTTTCCATAGAGTCCAAGAACACCCGAATCGGAGTTCGGACGAAGAAGTTATAACCTCCTCGGGCTCGGGAGGTCACACACACAACCAGCCTTACCCGACCAGCTCTACCCGACCAGTTCTGCCCGACACCCTTTCCCGGCCAGCTCCAGTACCCAATGTTGTCTTAAAGGATGTGGTTGTAATTCACCAATGGGCTTCCCATAGAGTCTAAGAACACCCAACGGGAGTTTCGACGAAGAAGTATGACCTCTAAAGTCAAGGTCGAAGACATGAGTCCAAATACGACCCTAACTCGCAACCTACCGGCTCCTAACCGCTATGTCGCCCCGATTCCCGGTCCGACTACCATGGATCTCGAACCGAGGCCTGGTGCGAGACCATATATCGATCTTTACTTACTTTTTCGCATATCAGGGCCTAAGTCTTATAACAAAATCAAAATATTGTATACAAAATTACAAAATAAAACTACCACCGTAGTAGTGTTTACATTGTCATATACATACAGTTCTGAGTCCCATTTACATATACAAAACTATACATTACATTTACAGGATCAGAGCAGGGAACCTACAATGATGAACCCCACTCGTGTGTTGGCCCGCCAGGTCGCGGAAGATCACTGCCTCTCTCTTCTATACTCACTGATTGAAACTCGTATGTTTGCTTTAAGTGGGAAACATAGGTAATATGCATATACACGGTTATAGTACGCTTATAACAATAACAGATATCAGAATTTGTATGCATTCATATACAGAACTTATACAATTTCTTATGCTTCTAAATTAATTTATGTTTATTCGATTCTCCGTAGAGTTAAGGCAGTTTAATCTTATTCGTAAATACCCGTAGGTACATGCATCAACGATATTACACATTTGTTTACTCTTATTCATCATTCAAGTTATTTTCATATAACTATGGGATTACTCTAGACCAAAGACTAATAAATGAGTAAGACACAAAGACAATAAGTATCCAAGATACTATAGCATCAAGTGTCAGAGCACAAAGCGTAAGTGTCTAAGCACCAACAGAGGTCGTAGGGCACCAATCGAGTACCAGCAATCGAACAGAGTGTCGAAAGCACTAATCGTGGAGTACCCAGCACCGGTTTAGGAGGTCGAGCACTAATCGAGTACCGGCATCAACATGAGTGTCGAGCACCGTGAGTACCGGGCACCGATTAGAGACATGCCCGCCCACGTTTGCACGTGGCGCCGTGTCACGAATACCCGGGTCTTTAGCGTCATTCCTACGACATGTATTCGTAAACTCTATCTTATCATTGGGGCATGAACTTTGCCCCCCCTTCGAACTCGCTTCACAGAGGCGGCGAGGTACGGTACATTTTTCACTTGCTTCTTTCTTATCTTAACCCCTGTTAATCATTTATTAGGATTCTAATACTCCCGGTAGGCGAATTATAGCTTAATTATGCAAAAATATCAAAAACAGGTCAAGTAGTAACTAGTCAGACTGCGTAAATTAATTGCTCGTACCGGTACCGATCCCAGCCTGATGGCGGTACCGTACCGCTTTGTTCTAGAGGTGGCGGTACTCTGCATCGCTGCGGTACCCCATATCGATCACATCAGACGCCTGCATCGGCACCGCCTCCAGGGTACGGTACCGGTCCCACCTCTCGCCCAAAAATGGTAGAATTCACCATTTTTCATGCACTTTTCTTCCATAATTCTCTTCTATTCCATCCTTCATAAAAAATTAACATGGAATCCCTCCAAACAACTCCACAAACACTTTTAATTAGCCAAAGAATCCAAGGATTCATACCCAAGTTCACCCAACTCTACAAAACCTTGGAATTGTGAAGGATTCCATATCTAATTATTATCAACTAGTGATTTTCAACCCAACTTCCCTTAAATCTAGAGTTATGAGGTATTCCTAACAAAACCCTAGAAAATGGAACCAAATTAATGTCCAAAGAAACCCTAATAATCCATACCCAAGTAGTTTTTGACAAATCTTACTATTTCATACTCTAAATTCCATACCAAAAATCCAAAGATCCATACACTCCATACTCTTCGCCGATTTCTCTCTTCCTTCCTCTTCTTCTTCCTCTTCCTCTTCTTCCCGTAAGCCTTTGTCTGGAGACCAAAATGATTATTTTTGGTCTCCTCCCTTTATAATTAAACTTTCCCTTATTTCCCTGTCCTCCCTCATTCCATTAATTACATTCCAATTCTGCGGTTTCTACTTTGGCCTCTAGTTTTATCAATTCATGTCTTTGATGTTCTCGACAAATTACAATTTTGGCTCCTTAGGTCTGTGACAATTTCCTGTTTCTAAATTTCCATTTTTCACATTTAATTTTTAAAACTTCACCTTATACATACAAAATACCCTAAACATGTTGAAAACAACTAGGGTATATTTCTGGGTGTTACACGCAACCGGCCGTCTCTAACCGCCAGACATGACCCTAACCGGCCCCGCTAACCCTAGCCTACGCCTTCCATTTATACTGTTCAGTGTAAATAGACCATAACTTGGGCTACATAGGTCCAAATTGGGAAATTCAAAAGCCTAACATCAAGTTCACTGATGTGGCTAAAATAGAGGGTTCCAAACCATGTATCCATACTTTCTATACCAAAACTAGACAATTCCATACTCAAATTCCATACATGTGATCTTCTTTTCCTTTCCTTCTCTTTCTTTCTCTTCTTCTTCTTCCTCTCGCTTTTCTTTCTTTCTCCAAGACCAAAATGAGATATTTTTGAGTCTTATCTAGATTTGATCTTATCCTTCTTTTCGAGTTAAAGCCATGTTCGCTTACTATTTTTACTTTAGTCCCTCCATTTCTTCTCTTATTCTTATTTTTAACTATGCATATTCCTACTTTGGCATATGACATTATTAAATTATGACCCTTGTCCTCGATTAGTAAATTATTAATTTACCTCGACTTTTGTATTAATTCCTAGCTTTCATATATTATTTTTATCTTTATTTTATTTTAAAATATACTTTTATTTTTATTATACCCTAAACATGTTATAAAACCCAAGAGTATAATTCAGGCTATGGCGTATAATGGCTCCATCAAAGGACCAGCACAATAGATACCGGGTGACAAAGGCTAGGCCATTGATGAGTCTTAAACTCATCTATTTTTAATCCATTTTTCTGACTTATTTTTAGTATATTCAGATCTATTTTAATGCTAAATTATGGATTATTAACCAACTTTGTGTTTTGCAGGTTTTAATTCAAAAAGGAGAAAAACTAAAGCACAGAAGAGAAAAAGAGCACTAAGTAGTAGTCTATATCGCGACACGCTTTGTGTGTCGCGCTACGCCATCTGCCAGTATTATGAAGAATGTCACAACAGATTTTTCGTTGCAAACACAAAGGGTCGAAAGATAGAAGAAAAGCTATGTCGCGAAAAATGACAATGTGTCGCGATAGAACATGAGAATAATGTAACAACTGAAAGGTAGATAAAGAGAGATGATGTCATGACAAGGTTTTGCGTCGATGTCAAAACCAGAGGAACCAACTATGTACATAAAAGTCTTATCGCGGACTAACAATTGGAAAAGAGCAGAAGTTCTGCCGTGACAAGAAATTAAAGAGCAATACAGAAGATCATCAGAACTGATTAGTTTATGCTGCGACATAATGAGGAAAGAAGGCGCACTTATGTCGCATAGAATTTCTCCCGCCACGATTAATCGACATTGCAACTTGGAAAGCATGTTGAGACATTGTAAGAAGAAGTCATGTCGTGACAAGGGAATGAATGTCACGACACTAAAAGAAAAGGTTTCTGGTCCTGACAAAGAAACAAAGTCGCGACAAGAGATGCTGACTTAGTGAACTGACCTGGTTGCAACAAAAGAGTTTCATGTTGCGACATACTTCAAGCTTAACAGAATTTTTGATGTCGCGACAAAGATATTAAGGTCGCGACATAGAAATAAGTTGAACACAGATGAGCTAGGTCGCGATAGAAAACATATGCAACACCAATAGACTATGTCGCAACATACAAATGAAGCTGCAACAAGAACCGTGCCGAGCTGAGACAAGACTCACAACAAACTTTCCCGGGTCGTGGACAAGAATGCGACAATATAAGAAACATTGCTGCAACAAGAACCACCGTAATGCCGCCGCTGAAGATAAAACTAGGTCACTTACACAATTTTGAAGAAGCCGGTGGCGTAAATACCGTCGCGAACACAATTATCGCTGTCGCAACATAAATGTTCCAAAGAACTCACATGAGAGGTTAAGCACATAGAATGGATGTAACTTACAGACCTTGCAAGACAAATTGTTAAAGAGCCAAAGAAAGATCTCTCGCGACAGAGGAAACCTTTGTCGCGACGTAAAAAAATGTCAAGAAACAACATCGCCTTAATGCACGTCGTGACGCCGCACGAGAATCGCCACCGCTTGTAATTTTCGGGACCAAATGAATGAGAATGGTGATGAATTTCTAGCATTCGAGCATCTTGAAGTTGGAAGTTCTAACTCCAATTTTAAATTTAAAGATCTGGCTATTCAAGACAGAATTCATGCGCAAAGGTCCAAGCACTATGAAGAAAAAGTTGCAGAAGAAAACAAAAGCTTAGAGGGTTTAATACTCAAGGAATTGCCTGAACATTTGAAGTATGCCTTTTTGCAACCAGAAAAAGGAAAGCCAGTTATCATTTCAGCTGGATTAACTAGGCTGGAAGAGCAAAAACTACAGGAGACTCTCAGAAAATATAAAGAAGCAATAACTTGGTCTATAGAAGATTTGAAAGGAATTGGCCTATCAATCTTTATGCATAAGATCCTGTTGGAGGAGAATGCTAGAACTTCTGTACAACATCAGAGGAGGCTAAATCCAGTAATAAAAGAAGTAGTCATAAAGGAAGTGCTAAAATGGCTAAATGCAGGATTTATATATGCACTCGCATACCCTGGGTGAACCTAAAGATATGTGGTTTCAAAGAAGGAGGATTCACTTATGATTTAAATTTAAGAATGAATTGATTCATACAAGAATTGTGATAGGATGGAGAGTGTGTATAGATGATGAGTAAAAAACTCATTGAATTTTTAGTCCATTTTTATGATTGTTCTTACAATGTAATTACTTGTTTTTATGCAGAAATATGTACTATTTACCAAATTTCTATTTTGCGTAAAATTGCGTAAATGAAAATTCCAAAGAAGGATCGAAATGAAACAAATTAATCGTGTGAGGTCGCATTGCAGAATGAGGTCTCGACTGTAAGTCATACTATGCTGAATGAAAAAGTCACAGGACAAAGGAGTAGTTATTAAGACAAAAAAAAAGGGCTTCAAGTAAGGATTCTATGTCGCGACACCGTTTTGAGGTCGTGACACAAAAAGAAAACAATTATGGTTGCAACAGATTATGGATGTCGCGACAAGTTATTGAGTAACACAGTAGTTTTGAAGTCACGATAGAGAATTCAAGTCACTACTAGAAGTGATGGCAAGCCAAACAAAGCTGTTGCGACAGAAGAAAACTTGTTGAGACCAAGACAGAAGGAACTTCAAAGAAGATAATGTCGCGACATGCTTTTGAGGTCGCGACACGAAAAGAAGATATTGTTGGTCGCAATAGAGAAATGATGTCGCGACCAGAAATTAATGCTGAATGGACTTACAATGTCTCTGCCATGCAATTTCAGGTTGCTACAAAGATATAAGTTGGAGCCTCTAATCAAGGTCGCGACCAGGTATTTATGTCGCGACACCGCTTTGAGGTCGCGATGCAGAAGGAAAACATAGTTGGTAGCAAACCAAAATTGATGTTGCGACAAAAATGTAAGTTGAGGACTGGAATTCATGTCGCGACAATATAATGAACAGACAAACAGTTTAAGTTACAACAAAAAAAGGGGAGATGTGACCAAGGATCAGTGGCTGACAACATAAATGAGGTCGCGACATGCTTTTGAGGTCGCGACATAGAATGTAGTAGAAAACAAGACAGCAAGGTCACGACATGGAACTCAGGTCGTGACATAGAATTTATTGAAGGGTCGGAAAAACATGGTCGCAACAAAGATCAACATAGCTGGCAACAAGAACTGATGTTGCGACATCAAATATAGGTCGCGACATAAATTCCAAAAAAGGGGCAAAACAATTAGGTCGCGACCATAAATAGAAAAATTAAAGGGGAACTGTTGAGACTAAGAAATGAGGTTGCCACTGGATAGGAAGAAGGGATGGTCGCGACATACTTTTGAGGTCGCGATAAGAATCATATGGATTAAAGAAAATACTGCGAATTTAATGACCAAGAATGGCTGGGAAAACAAGGCATCAAAGAGTTTTGAGTCACGACCTGCTTGAAAGCTCAAGACAACTTAATGATGTCGCAACATGAAAGAGAAACTGTGACCAAGAAGCAAAGAGGATGACAACAGAGAGTGAGGTCGCGACATCGAATTGAGGTCGCGACATCAATTCCTGGAAACAAGAAAAAGGAGGTCGCAACTAGAATTCTCAGTGATTACAACTAATATGGTCACGATAAAGAATTCATGTCACGACCACTAATCAAATGCAACTAAAAGAAACATGTCACAATAGAAAACATCGTGTCGCAACCAACAATCACAAGAACAAATGAAGGACGTCGCAACCGCCCCGAGGTCAATGGCGTAATTTAACAAACCAACAAGGATTTCAAGTGAAGACTCAAACAAAGAACTGGGCCATTTATTTTAGAGAAAACCACCTGGAGCCTTGGAATTAGGCCCAATTTCTGAAGATTATAAATAGGCATATACAGTTTTAGTAAAGGCAGCTTCCGTTTTTTTTTTTTGAACCCATTTTCTAGGAGGAGGAGGAGGAAGACTCACTGTATATTTTAGAATATATTTTTTTTTCTTTTTTTTCTTTCCTTTTTCTGGATTTGAACTAGTAATCTGTTAGAATGTAAAAGCTGGATTTAATTTTTATTCTCTTTTCATATTACGGCCTGGAATCAATGAAGTTCAAACAAATTTTGGAATTTGTTTCTTCCAGGGAATTATAACTACAAAGGATGTTCTTCGATCAACACTCATCAGATCAGGATTCTAATTACAAAGACAACTTCACTAGATTGGATTTATTGTTAGCTATAGAATTTTCTGCATGAATTAGAGAGAGAATCACCTCGATTGGAATTTATTTGGTTGATGTGTTATTGAATGGATCTGTTCCCAATAGTAGTATCGAATACCCTCCCAAGGTGTGTATCCTGCTCTGATTTTCAAGAAACCCTCTGAGTGATACAGAGATGGAGATTCCTGAGAGTTTGGAACATTCATTTGGTGGGTATGTTAGACTACCATTGAAGAACTATTGAGCTCTGAGAGTTCACTTAGATAAATTCTCAGTTCACTCATAATTGATGTTGGAGGGGAATATTTATCAATTTAAATAATCAGAGATTTCACCTTAATCTATTGGAAAGCTCCTGAACTTGTGTTAGTTGAGATCTAATCAAGGGAATGGAAATATCCACTATATTTAAAGGATGAGTCATCAATCAAGTTGTAGAAATTTTGCAACAACCTTTACTTGGAAAGCAAGAAATCTGCAGTCTCAAGAAATGGGTATGAAGTATTGAGAAAGAAAATACCCGTGATTCATAAGATTGGGTGCGTACACGAGTAACTGCCGACTCTTGTTCGAGAGAAGCAGGGACCTCTAGTCAGTGAACTATGGAGAAATCCAACCGCATTGTTAGGCATCTTGACAAATCCAACCAAAGACAAAACAGTAACAATGCATGATGGTGCATAAATTGGCTATTTACAAGATTTCTTTGATAGTGTTCATTTCTCACGCAGAACTCGATTCAAATTCCAATATATTTTATTTTGTTATTAGTTTTATCATAATGTCCACTTTACCTTTAGGTGTAATCTCTAGAACACCATTTTTCTAGACAAGCTGAGAAACTGTCACATAGAGTTTCAAATAGCAATGGATCTTCGAAAGGTAGTCAGGGTAGTTGAACTTCAAATTCACACCATGGAATGATATCCTGACTTACATCTAATTTTTACTACTAATGACCTGTGCAGGTGTCATAGACTAAATCCGTTATTAATTCCAGAACATAAAATCAGTTTTATTCATTTTCAAACAACTCTATTCAACTTTGACATAAATACTGGAGAATTGTGAGGCTTCTGTATAAGTTAATTTGAGTGGTTTAGTCTATATCTTCACAGACAAACAATAAACTACAGGAAACTTAACACTACTACCATAAAGGACCATTATCTTCTATCTTTCATTGACCGTGATGTTGGACAAAGAAGACACTCCATTATCAAGTTGATGGATATTTTGGTTACAACTAGATCAGAATAGGCTCCCAGAGGATCAAGAGAAATCAACATTTACATGTCCTTATGGAACCTTTGCTTTTAGAAGGATGCCATTTGGATTATGTAATGCTCCTGCCACCTTTAAGAGATGTATAATGTCTATATTTTTTGACCTGGTGGAAGAGGTTATAGAAATATTCATGGAAGACTTCTCAGTTTATGGATCCGATTTTGATGATTGTTTGAGAAACCTAGCAACAGTACTTCAGAGGTTCCAAGACAAGAATCTAGCTTTAAATCGGGAAAATGTCATTTCATGGTAACTGGTATTGTCTTTGGGCACAAGATTTCAAGCATCGGATTAGAAGTGCATCAAGCAAAGAGTTCCATTATAAAACTCTCATGTCACCCACAAATAAAGTTGAAGGGAATAAGAAGCTTCCCCGACATGTCGGATTTGCGTAAGATTCATTAAAGTTTTTTCAAAAATCTCCAAGGCATTGTGCAGACTGTTGGAAAAAGATGCAAATTTTGATTTTGATGAATCATGCAAATATGCATTTGAGGAAATTAAATCCAGATTAGTATTAGCTCCCATCATGTTGACACTAGACTGGAACAATGAATTTGAAATTATGTGTGATGCTAGTGATTATGCAATGGGAGCTGTATTGGGACAGAGAAATGAAAAGATATTCAAAGTCATAGACTATACCAGCAAAACATTCAATGAGGCATAAGAAAACTACTCCACCACAGAGAAGGAGATGCTAGAAATGGTGTTTGTTTTCAAAGGAAATTCAGTCTTATATGTAACACTTAAATTATACCCTACGCTTTTATAACACGTTTAGTAGATAACAGGCCAGTGCAGACAAAATAAATATAAAATAAAATAAGCAAGAACCCGAAATTAATACAAAAGTTAAGTGTAAAGTCTATGCTAAAGTAGGAATATGTATAAGTTAAGAATAACAGAGAAGACGAGTTAATAAAAAATATCATAAATTGATTGGCAAATATTAGAGAGTTAGGAGGACCAAAGTGAAATAAAAAGGGAGCAAGATCAAATAGCGATAACACCAAAATAAATATCCCATTTCGTCTCGAGAGAGAGAGCAAAACGATGAGAGAGTAGTTAAGAAGAGAAGGGAAAGAGAAGGAAGTGGAAAAAGAAGATCACAAAAATATGGATTCTATGGAAGTCTAGTGTTTTATATGGATTCGAGTATGGTATTTGTCTAGCTTGGTATAGAAAGTATGGATACATGGCTCGGGAACCCTCATTTTGTGTATAGGCTGGGTTTGGAAACTCCCAAACTCACTTTTCTTGTTAAAAAGGCTGAAATGGTAAGAGCTCTCTAAGGCTCCTCTATATGCTTCAGGAAAAAGACTGAAATTTGAACCAAGATAATTTCTCTCTTTTTGATCACACGCATTAGCCGGACCTTAGAAATGATTTTTAGGGGTAAGAAATAAAGGGAATTCCGGGCAAAGGAGTCCTTCTGTAAATTGTAGCCACATCACTGAACTTGATGTTAGGCTTTTGAATTTCTCAATTCAAACCTTTGTAGCCCAAGTTATGACCCTTTTTCCCTGAATAGTGCACCTCGACCACGCCTACCAAAGGACCAACTCCGCGGAAGGCACTCCTAATTCTCGTGACAGTCGCGGCGCCTCAGTCACCTCACTGGTTTGACTACGTGTGACCTCCAACTTCGGAAGGTCATAACTTCTTCGTCCGAACTCCGTTTCGGGTGTTCTAGACTCCTATGGAAAGCCCATTGAGTCAAGAATCCATTCATGTGCCTGTGGAGGACAATAGGTGAGCTCAGACAGGTCAGCTCAGCTCAGCTCAGCTGGGTTTGACTACGTGTGACCTCCAACTTTGAAAGGTCATAACTTCTTCGTCCGAACTCCGTTTCGGGTGTTCTTGGATTCTATGGAAAGTACATTGAATCAAGAATCCATCCATATATAGCATGATAAAAGTGGAGCTCACATTAGGTCTAGAAATTATGAAAAATAGTAAGCATATGTGGTAACCATACTTATTCATGTATAATACGATATGCATCAACAATACACACCATTGTCTACTTAGAACCTAGTAGAGGGATAGATAGAAATGCCTATAGAGAAGATATAGTTACAGCATACAGTTTATAGATATCGAGGCCCGGTTTGGGTCGATAACATAGATCCCGTTTGGATAATTACATGACATAGGTCACTGTCTTGTACAGTGATGATACCTTCGGGTATATACGGCCCCGTTTGGGTCACATTATGGCATAGGCCACTGCTCGCATGCTGATGATACCTTCGTATATAACAGAGATAATTAATCTCAGACAGTGATAAGATTTTCGTACATACGCTTATTTCAGATCCGCTTTCTAAGGTATTTGTAGACATGAAACATAAAAAGAAAAATGACAAGTATATGCAAATGAAATGTAAAGAATATATGACATGATATGAGGGCATAACATTGCTATGCAATGATAGTATACAAGCAGCAAGAACAAGAAGTAAAGTAATAAGATGACATGAAAAGTATATGAAATATGATAAGAAATGAAACATGTTGTGAAAAGTATATAACCGAGAAAATGATATATGTAAATGTTATATGTGTCATAAGTATATGCACTTGTATAGAAGTGTGAGACCTCAAGAGAGGTCATCCATATGATTAATCTACCTAAGCTGCAGTTTAGCACGTGTTTTCATCCGTAGTACGTAAGAGAAACCAAAGAGTAGACAGATTAATCCACACGCAAATGTAAATGCCACGATCAATAGTGTACTCCACTCAAGACCTTTTGGTCTATTTTGTATATGTAATTTTGTTTATTTTGTAAACAATGTAAATATTGTAAATGTTGAACACTTCCATATATGGAGCTTGTATATATTTCTTGTAATCCAAGTACTGCATTATAATATGTTGCTAAATGTTTAACATTATATGAATGAACAAACTTAGAGGCTATAAATTAAAAACATATATATATATATATATATATATATATATATATATATATATATATATATATATATATATATATATATATATATATATATATATATATATGATACCATCGCCGACACGGTGCCTGGCCTGGGGTGTCACGATTAGCTGGTACTCTGAGCATCCCTGATTTCCGCCGACCCGCCCAATCGGCCGATCAAAGAAGGGGTGTCACATTATATATTAGGGTCCCATGTTGTGATACACACTAATCATGCTGCAATTAAACATCTAATGGCAAAGAAAGATGCTGCCAGACTGACATTAGGTGGGTGCTATCGCTCAAGAGTTCGACTTGAGATCAAGGATAAAAAGGGTAGTGACAATGTGATAGCAAATCACTTGTCTAGATTGGAGAGAATAGCTGGAACCGAAAAGGGAATAGAGATAGCAGAAATTTTTCCTGATGAGCAACTCTTTATGTTATCAGTACAAACACCCTGGTATGCAGATATTGTGAATTACTTAGCTTATGAAGTCATGCTATCTAATTCAATACTAGCGTAGGAGGAAATTAAGAACTGACAGAATCAGAGTATATGGGATGACCCACTACATCAGAGCAGAAGAGGAGTAGATATGATCATAAGGAGATGTGTTCTAGAAACAGAACAATGTGGTATTATGGAGAAATGTCATGCATTACCATAAGGAGGACACTTTGCAGGAGACAAGACAACCCAGAAAATTCTCCAATCAGGATTTTATTGGCCTACCTATTCAAAGACTATTTTGAATTGGTGAAACATTTTGATGCTTGTTAGAGAATGAGAAACTTAAGTAGAAGAAATGAAATGCCCTTGCAAGGAATTATGGTGGTGTAGATTTTTTATGTATGGGGAATAGACTTTATGAGACCTTTCCCATCATCATTTGGCAATATGTACATCCTCCTAGTTGTGGATTATGTAACCAAATAGGTGGAAGCAACAGCTTGTCCCAAAAATGATGTCATCACAAAGGGTCAGTTTATACAAAGAAACATTTTGAAAGATATTCGGGAAAGACCTGCACAATCATCACAATGTATGGTTTCATTTTTGCAAATAAAGTTTTTGCAAAACTCATGAGCAGATATGGAATCAAACATCTAATGGGGATTAGCTTATCATCCTCAATCAACGACAGACCGAAATTTCTATCGAGATCAAGAAAATTTCGAGAAAAATAGTTAATAATGCAATCAGAGGACTGGTCTATAAAATCGATGATGCACCGCGGGGCATATAGAACTACTTACAAACTCCTACTGAATGTCCCCATACGTAATTGTATATGGAAAGCCTTGTCATCTCCCCTTAGAATTGGAATACAAAGCAGTGGGCCATCAAGAAATTGAATTGTGACTTTCAAGCTGCAAAGGAAAAGAGATTACTCCAAATGAATGAACTGGAAGAGCTGAGAAATGAAGCTTATGAAAATGCCAAAATCTATAAAGAAAAGACCAAGAGGTGGCATGATCAAAAGATCTTAAGGAGAGAATTCAAGGCAGAGAACAAGTTCTCTTATACAACTCCAGGCTAAAGTTATTCCGAGGGGAAAATCAAGTCAAGATAGAGCGGATGGTATATTTTGTAATCCAAGTACAGTAATATAATACAAGTTAAATGTTTAATTATATGAATGAACAAACTTAGAGGCTATAAATTAAAAACATATATATAAAGAGAGAGATATATATATATATATATATACAGGTAGTATATATATATATATATATATATATATATATATGACACCATCGTCGACACCGGGTGCCGTCAGTGTCACAGACAGTTGGTATCGGAGCATCTCGATTCGGCTCGACCCGCCTAATCTGCCGATCAAAGAAGGTACATTATATTAGGGTCCCATGTTGTGATAATACTCAATCATGCCGCACTAAACATCTAATGACAAAGAAAGATGCCAAGCCAAGACTGATTAGGTGGGTGCTACTGCTTCAAGAGTTTGATCTTGAGATCAAGGATAAAAAGGGTAGTGACAATGTGATAGCAAATCACTTGTCTAGATTGGAGAGAATAGATGGAACAGAAAAGGGAATAGAGATAGCAGAAATTTTTCCTGATGAGCAGCTCTTTATGTTATCAGTACAAACACCCTGGTATGTAGATATTGTGAATTACTTAGCTTATGAAGTCATGCCATTTGAATTCAGCTACTAGCAGAGGAGAAAATTAAGAACTGACAGTGATTGTATATATGATGACCTACTCATCGTATAGAAGAGGAGCAGATATGATCATCATGAGATGTGTTCCACAAACAGAACAAGGTATTATGGAGAAATGTCATGCATTACCATATGGAGGACACTTCATAGAGACAAGACAACCCAGGTACCTCAAATCGGATTTATCGCCTACCTATTCAAAGACTATTTTGAATTGGTGAAACATTTTGATGCTTGTTAGAGAATGAGAAACTTAAGTAGAAGAAATGAAATGCCCTTGCAAGGAATTATGGTGGTGTAGATTTTTTATGTATGGGGAATAGACTTTATGGGACCTTTCCCATCATCATTTGGCAATATGTACATCCTCCTAGTTGTGGATTATGTAACCAAATAGGTAAGCAATACCATCCTTAAAATGATGCCACAAAGGGTCGGGTTTATAAAGAAACATTTTCGGAAAGCAGAGCTAAGACCTTAACAATCATCGATGAGGGAAGCTATTTTGCAAATAAAGTTTTTGCAAACTCATGAGCAAGATATGGAATCAAACATCTAATGGGATTAGCTTATCATCCTCAATCAAATTAATAGACCGGAATTTATCGGGGAGATCAAGAAAATTCTGGAGAAAATAGTTAATGCAATCAGGAGGACTGGTCTATAAAACTGGATGATGCACTATGGGCATATAGAACTACTTACAAAACTCCCATTGAAATGTCCCCATACAGAATTGTATATGGAAAGTCTTGTCATCTCCCCTTAGAATTGGAATACAAAGCTATGTGGGCCATCAAGAAATTGAATTGTGACTTTCAAGCTGCAAAGGAAAAGAGATTACTCCAAATGAATGAACTGGAAGAGATGAGAAATGAAGCTTATGAAAATGCCAAAATCTATAAAGACCAAGAGGTAGCATGATCAAAAGATCTTAAGGAGAGAATCTGCGTGAAGAACAAGCTCTCTATACAACCTGTGCCATTATTCTCAGAAAACTCGAAGTCAAGATAGAGTGGTCCACAAGTCAGCATAGTACACCCTTTCTTTGAGCAAGAATATCAAGACTGAATCTGAAGGTGAATTCAAGGTAAAAGGTCAAAGATTAAAACATTATCTTTGAGGAAGCATGAAGGAAGCGCATCCGCATTTGAAAAGAGAGAAGGAAATATCACAGAATAATGATGCTTCAAATCGAAGACACTTTGCAGCCTGTGTCTAGCTAAGGACATTAAACTAAGCAGCTTCTTGGGAGGCAACCCAAGCAGAGTCTCTATTTTTTTTTTTTGTTAACTTAGAGTGCTTATTGATTACTTCTATGATTTGGAAGTTTTAATTTTAGATCGTATAGTGTTTGTTAGGAAATTTTATCATTTGCTAAAAATGTTTTTAATGATTGACAAGAAAGATGAATTGGAATCAACAATTATTTTAAGGCACACTGCCTCAACTGAATTGTGCAAAAATTAGCTACAAGGGGGAGTATTTCTATCTCTACATTTATTATAGATAACAATGCATGGTTGAAGTTTAAGAAATCTTGATGATTTGAGCTTAATGATTTGACAACTTTCAAGTAATGAGTGCTTAAATACTTTGATTGAATATTTTGATGCAAATGATTGTTGTTCATCATTGAATAAAATGAAATTCTGTTGCTATAAATGTTCTCACAAGCTTGAATTGCATCATTGAATTGTGAGGGATTAGCTGAATTGGAAGGTGGTTTAAACTTGTAGACATTTGAGGAATCAAATCTTTGTCGCGACATTTGAAAATTCGGTCGAGACATCACTTATTATAACAAGATGAAAAACTTGTCAGGACCATTTGCATGTCAGAACAAACTTCAAAGTAATAATGTTGACAAAAGAATGTCACACATACTTTATGCTAAAAGGATAAATACCTGGGGATCTAAATGAAAGAGCAATTTAATGTCGCGGACACAAAGAATAAAATGTTACGATTAATAATTCAATTGAATGATTGAAAAGAATGTCGCGACATTTGTCTCAATGTCGCGACATACTTTTCTATGTATAGATACATATAGAAGTCGTGAAAAGATTTCTCATGTCGCAACAGGATTGTAACCTGTAGATCCCTAAAGTTTGTCGCGACATGAATGTTTTGAGAATAAAGGTTGGGTATAAATTTTAATTTGAAAAGTCCCAAGATAAATTCCATGCGTAAGTCTAAAGGTTAGTTATTGCGGACTCAATATTAATTGTCGCGATAAACGAAGAGAAACATTCAGTTATTGAATCATTAACTGAAGAGTGTTTCAGAAACTGAAAGGCCACTTCTTTCCAATTACCTCACATCATTCATACTCTCACACAAATCCCACTTTCCTCCTCTCTTCGAATTCTCAAAACCTTAGACTTCAAAGAACCTAAACCTCAAATCCAGAGCTCAGAAATGGCAGAACCCTAGAACCTGGTCCCAAATCTCAATGAGATGATGGCAGAATATGTTAGCAAGTCTGTTAGGAAATTTTATCATTTGCTAAAAATGTTTTTAATGATGGACAGGAAAGATGAATTGGAATCAACAGTTATTTTAAGGCACGCTGCCTCAAACTGAATTGTGCAGAAATTAGCTACAAGGGGGAGTATTTCTATCTCTCTACATTTATTATAGATAACAATGCATGGTTGAAGTTTAAGAAATCTTGATGATTTTGTGTTTTTAATGATTTAGACAACTTTCAAGTACTGAGTGCTTAAATACTTTGATTGAATATTTTGATGCAAATGATTGTTATTCATCATTGAATAAAATGAATTTTTGTTGCTATAAATGTTCTCACAAGCCTGAATTGCATCATTGAATTGTGAGGGATTAGCTGAATTAGAAGGTGGTTTAAACTTGTAGACATTTGAGGAATCAAATCTTTGTAGCGACACTTGAAAATTCGGTCGAGACATCACTTATTATAACAAGATGAAAAGCTTGTTGTGACCCTGATTTGCATGTTGCAACAAACTTTTAGGCACAATGTTGACAAAAGAATGTCGTGACATACTTCCTTTATGTTGCAACATAAATAATTTGGGACTCAAATTGAAAGAGCAATTTAATGTCGTGACACAAAGAATAAATTTTGCGACACAATCTCAAATTGAATGATTGAAAAGAATGTCGCGACATTTGTCTCAATGTCGCGACATACTTTTCTGTGTATAGATACATATAGATGTCGTGACAAGATTTCTCATGTCGCAACAGGATTGTAACCTGTAGATCCCTAAAGTTTGTCGCGACGTGAATGTTTTGAGAATAAAGGCTGGGAACAAATTTTAATTTGAAAAGTCACAAGATAAATTCCACAGTTAAGTCTAAAGGTTATTGTTGTGACCCAGCCATTAATTGTCGCGATAAACAAAGAGAAACATTCAGTTATTGAATCATTAATTGAAGAGTGTTTTAGAAACTGAAAGGCCACTTCTTTCCAATTACCTCACATCATTCATACTCTCACACAAATCCCACTTTCTTTCTCTCTTCGAATTCTCAAAACCTTAGACTTCAAAGAACCTAAACCTCAAATCCAAAGCTCAGAAATGGCAAAACCCCAGAACCTGGTCCCAAATCTCAATGAGAGATGATGGGCGTAATATGCAAAGCAGGAAGCCGAAGGTTCATCCGAACCTTAAGCTGAAACAACCTAGCTGCGTAAACTTAAGTGCAGAGAGGAAATAGAACCAAGCTCCTAAAATAAACAAGCAGAAAAGAAGAACAGAGCAAAGCAAAGCTGAGCAAAATAAAGAGTCAGAAGACGAAAATGCATTCATCTCATATGAAGCTTACTCTTTCTAGAGGGAAAATCTGAGCGACAAAGGATTTATAAGAGAGGGGTTTTAGAAAGTTCGCCTCACCCTTTGCTAAGACAATCGAGAAAAGGGGCTGGAGTTTGTTCTGCACTCACAAACCACCTAGGTTTACTACAGTAGTCAAGGAATTTTACGCCAACATGGAAGAGATGAAAGAAGATTCTATATATGTCAGAGGTGTATGGGTTCCAATGGGCCATGAAAGGATCAATGAGGTGCTCCAGATCAAAGATCCCAAGAATGGATCTAAGTACAAGAAACTACTTAAAGAGCCCAACTATGAGAAGATTGTGAATTTCTGACGGTCTGGAAAGGGGGAAATGGAGCTCAACAAAGAAGAACCCCTCACGAATCAATTCAATGCAGGCTCCCCGCAGAAGAAGCTAAGGTGTGGCTTTATTTCATTGCTTCGCCATCATACCCACCAAGCATCTACACAATAAGGCCAGAAGTCATCTTCAGACGCCTGAAGGGATACAAGTTTGATGCTGGGAAGATAATTTAATCATTTATCAGGAGCTTCTAGAAAAATGTGAAAAAGGGACTGATCCCCCATCTAGCAATGATCACCAGGCTCTGCATCTTGGCAGGAGTTCATGGGGTATAGGTAGAGAAAGGAACCTGCCCTAAGGTTTCTCCTTTGACCTTGACAGGGGTGCTTAAAGGCCCAAAGAACAAAAAGAGAAAGGAGATGGAGATTGTTGAAGTGGCAAAGAAGGCTAATGAAGAAGAAAATGAAGAATTGGCCAGGCCAAGAGGTCAGGGTTGCGACAGGTTGGGTCTTAGCTGGGGATTTCTAGGTCACGATTAACTTTTCACGCGACAGAGAATCACAAGACTGTGTTGTTTTTAGGTTGCACATATGTTTTTATGTCGTGAGTCGTCAGTCAGAAAGTCAGTCATAATGTTTCACGCGCACAGTGCCAAATGAGAGGTCTGTGCCATGTCAGGTCGCGAGCAGAGCAATTTTATGTCGCACAGGTAAGGAGAAATAATATCGCTGATAGAGGATTTCGGTCGCATATTACCGGGCCATGACAAAGGTGCTCTACCACCCACGACGCAGCCGGGCGCCGCACACGTATGCGCGCTGGATCGGGATGTGCTCACGACAGGGAAGCCGAGCGCAGCGGAATTCAGAACACGCACTGACGTAGCTGGCGCTCCCATGTCACGACCTGACATTCTAGGTCACGACTGAGTTTGGCTCGAGACATGGAGGTCATGTTGCGACATGGCACAGCCGGGTCGCGACAGAGTTCGCACGACAGGGCCTGGGCGTGCAGTGACAACACCCTAGGCGCGCACAAGACAAGGCGTGGGAACGCGGCGACAACGCTTTAGGGCGCTCACGAGGTTGGGGCGCGCACACGACAAGGACGTCTAAGCGACAAAGGAATTCTCTGTCACTACAAACTTGTCCAATAACCCAAAAAAAAAAATCACCCTTGGGATTTGGGGCGTGAGTACTTACCATTAAAATGTAAAGTAAATGAGAAAGAAGGTCCTAATCTTCTAGTGGATAGAGTTTACCACTTTGAAACCATATTAAATTAAAAAAAATGAAGGAAACATATAGATACAAGCCTTCTTTGAGAATTAAGAAGGAAAAAAGAAGGAAAGCACAGCTTGAAGAGTTTTTTTTTTTCATTTTTCTTTTAACATTTATTCACTTTTCATTCCTTTACCATTCAAGTCAGGCATCAAGAGTCATTTAAAAAGTAGGGAAAAGGTGGAATTTATATGTAGTACTACTAGTACCATGCCTAAGTTCCTAGTGCAGAACATGATTGATCCTTGCTTCTTAGCCTGAGAAGCAAATACACAACAATCCCACACACGAACCCAATAGCAGCACTTGATCCCAATGAAACAGCAGCACACAAAAGCATCACAAAGGACTCCTCCTTAGAAGCCATGTCCCTACAAGCCATTGCTAATTCAAGCCCTGCAAACAATAGCAGAACTCCCAATACCCCAACTGGAAACTGATTCAACAGCTTTGCCAAAGAACTCCCAACAACAAATCCCAAAACCAGCTTGGCTGCACCAAGAATTGCCACACTCCCACCACTCCTCCCTCCAAACTTGTACTGCCCAGCCAGCCCCCCTGCTCCATGGCAGCATGGCATGGCCCCAAACCAGCACCCCACCAAATCTTACCAACCCAACTGTCACTGAGACTGGGATGTCACTGAGCAGTTCTTTGCGGGGAAAAGATCGGATGATAGCTTGTAGACTGCTATCACTGAGTTGAGTACTGATAATGGCAGTTGGGGGATTGCACCATTGATGAACCCCTCCTTCCAAGCATGCTTGGATATCTTCACAATTTGGATAGTAGATGGTCCAACCTTCATCTCCTTCACAACATTGGGCCTTCTTAGAATTGCCAAAACCACACCCAACAAGAAAACAATAAAAGCAGAAGGAAGAGAAGTTATAAACCTCCTCAATCTCTCCTTTCTCCTTCCCCCGCCATCATCATCATCATCATCACATCATCATTCCCTTCTCCTCTGTTTTCTTCCCCTGCTCCATTCACAACCACTATAAAACCAGCACAAACAAGAGCCAGCAACAATCCATCCAGCCCAACCCAATGCCTCTCCCCCATAGACTTAGCCTAGAAAAATTCTGCTCTTTCTTAATATACTTCACAGCAGTCATAGCAAAAGACAACCCCTGTGAGAGCTGAACCCCTCTCACAACCGGCAAGGGAATAAGCCTATACACAGTCTCCATCAATCCAGTAACACCCAGAAGAAACAGAGCCCCGGAAGTGCAGATTCCGGCAGCCATGATTTCCGGTATCCCGAAGCTCGACCCACTTGATATCGCCACCGCAGCAATCGATTTCATGGGCTGGACCGGCATCGGAACGCCGTAGAGGGCGCCGGTGAGGATGTTGTAGACGGCGGTGAAGATGAGGGTAGTGCCGAGATTGAGGTCCTTGGCTAGAGTGAGGGCCAAGACTATGGGAATGTATGTGCCTAAATCCCCCATTGCGCCGTTCACTTCCGACCATTTCGATCGGAATGCCAGATTTTTTCTCACTTTCTGGATAGTGGCGGCTGCCAAGCCGGAGGCTGGTTCGGAGTTTTCCATGGTTGGATGGAATTGGGACTCCATGGAAGGAATGGGCAAAAAAAAGGAGGATCAAAATGACTATCTACCGTGTTTTACCAGATATATACGGTGACTCGAAATATATCATTTCGATTAAGGGATAACATGCAAAAAACAAAAACCGTTTTACCAAATATCTCGTTTCCACCTTTTTTTGTTATTGGTCTAAATAGCCCCCATCACGTCCCCCTGTAGCCTACTCAAAACCCCTTTTGAACTTTTCTTGGTTCTTAGTTATAGTAGCCCACTTAAAACCCCTTTCGTATAAGATAATACCAACGAGGACAAATGGGAGTTTACACTAGTTTGAACTTTTTTTCAAAATTATTAAATTGATATTTAAATATATATATATATATATATATATATATATATATATATATATATATATATATATATATATATATATATATATATATTTTGGCTCTGTGAAAATTTTGAACTGCTCTTCAAATTGGGGGGAAAAAGCCATAACTTACTGAAAACTGTAAATCTATTTGGGCAAAGTGTTGTTCCTCAATCCTCAGAGTTATCTTATGATTTGTTCGATCAATTTATCCGTTTTAAGTTGCAGTTATAATCATAATAATATTTTCGTTTTCTATCCTCTAACACTCCTGGACATGCACCAGAATGAGAATTGTTATAGGAGGAGAGGACACAATTTGTAACCCAACAAAGTGGGTTTTTCCATTCTTTTCACTCTGCACAATCACCCAATATATACACCTTTGAGCTGTGCAAAATGAAATCACAATCCCTGAATTCTGGATCATTTTTTAACCCAAATAATCCATTAATCATACTTCTCCCTCCAAGAAAAAAAAAAACCCACGAAAGAGTCTTTTTAACTCCATCTGCCCTCATTGTCATTATCTTTTATGAAAGGGGTTTTAAGTGTGCTATAGGGGGAAGGGTTCTTTAGACTAAAAAAAAAGTTTTGGTGCAAAAGAGATATTTGATAAAATATAAGGGGGTTTTTTTTGACGATATCCCTTACTCGAAATGCGTGGATATCTGGTAACAAAAAATTGGGTTTTTTTTTTCATTTTGCACATTATCCCTTACTAGAAATGATATATAGCAGTTTAGGTGACTGATTTCACATCCAATTTAACTCTGTTTGCCCTTAATAATATTATCCGTTATAGGCTTTGGCTGATTTTGTGCAAATTTATAAAATTTTTCGGAAATAAATAAATATTTGATTGCCAAAAAATCATCAAGTGATTTAATTTTAACCGCTGATTTGATGAAAATAAAATAAATTATATCTATTTATTTTACTGATATATCTCCGATATTTATCGATATATCTTCGATATTTATAGATATTTTATCAATATTTTTCCTAAATTCTAAAGACATACGTCTCATGTAGATATACTGGAATTTCACTAAATATAAATTTTTCTATTTTTTCCGATTTTGATTAATCACTATCTACGATAATATCATTTCGGGACCTACCGATAATCGATATATTGACTATATTTGGATCGAAAAAACCGAAATTTGTTCCTTATATAAAAGTAATAAGGAAATTATTACAACATTTTTTTTTGTATTTTTCATATTATCCAAACTTAAGAAAATAATTTTCGTGATTTTTTTTTAATCCTTTCCCTAACATTTTCCGGGAACCAAAGATCACCAAAAATTTTCTGGCCACACCTATGGAATATATTGTAGGATTCCCCATTTGCTAAAGCTAACTCCATATTACTTGGTTTAGATTTTCTATCGCATCTTCTCTCAATCATAGATAGTTGATTATAGTTCTTTTGCATCCACATTTAATGGTTGACAAGCCATGGACTCCAAGGATAACGAAAT
Organism: Tetrastigma voinierianum; assembly: GCA_016808115.1. NCBI lineage: Eukaryota > Viridiplantae > Streptophyta > Magnoliopsida > Vitales > Vitaceae > Tetrastigma > Tetrastigma voinierianum. The sequence continues at coordinate 8,751 of JAEQBH010009641.1, read as the reverse complement.
TCACTATTAGGAGAGTCACATATTTCTCCTTTATATTTGATTTTTCTCCTCCTCTCAATTTTCCCTCCCTTTTTGTTCCTAATGGTAAATTTAATGCGTTATCACTTATCCTTTGGACATCATTTTTCACTTACAAAATTCTTATATATTTTTTCAAAAAAAAAAAAATTTAAAAGCTTATATTAACATTTTGAAAAAACAAAAAAAAAGAATAATAATGAGGCATAGAGCACATATAAAAAAATGCTAGGCATAAAAAGTAGGTATTCTTGATTTGAGTTCCACAATAAAATATTTTACTATATTATAACTAGGGTGTTAGCTATAAAAAAAAAAAGAGAAAAAAAAAGAGCATGAAGATATTCAAACAAATAATGATTTAAAACATTTGAAATTTATAATTTTTGAACCATAGGACTAAATGTATTAGATATTAACGAGAAAGAAAAGAAAATAATATGTATTTAATATTTGTATATAAACTAAAACTTCAAGATCCTATAACACCAGTAGGACAACACAACGTCCATCAATTTATGCCAAAAAAAAAATAAATAAATAAAAATTGTTCCCCATTAGCTAAATGCTAATGCATCCGAAACTGATTTGTTTGAAATCGCTTTTGCTTGTTTAGCCATAAAGTGCCAATTTAGCTTCGGCCTTTTTGGATGGTGGGTCCCTATACGTCATGAGCCCATCAATTTCTATCTTCCACAAGCCTAAATTAATTTCAAGACATCTATTTGCATACTTAATTATAAACCATGTGCTTAGATTCTTAAAAATTTATTAGAACATTTCATCCTTGTTGTACATGAGGGATAATTTTTTTTTGTCTTTCTTAGCAAATCTCTCCTCTTAATATGAATGAACGGCGCTCTCATCCGTCTCTTCCACTCGATCTAAGTTTTTATTCGATTTTCTTTTGATTTTTTTATGTTTTTGTCGTCTATTTGTTGTAGTATGTGGTTATGTCGTCGTACGACGATTGATTTGTTTTTTTATTTTCATATAGGCAATTAAGACAACAACGCCGTTTCAATTTGTAATAGCCGGTACTAACAAAATAAGTAACTAAATATGTTGAAATAGAGGCTTAAATTTGGGGTTTTAAACTAACAACATTAAATTGATAATATGAGCTAAGAAGGAAGTACCATAACCTGAATTATATTATTTTATTTCAGTTCCTTGTAATTGAAAAGAGTTGTCTACGTAAAATACCCCTAAATGAGACTCACAGCTGTGAGTGAATTTTATACCATTCATTGCTTATCTGATTAAGTTTCATTAAATATATTACAATCTTACACTGATTAAATTTATGAAATATGTTATTTTGGTTTCGATGTTCATATTACAGCGTGGTTTTTGTGTGGTGGATATGGTTATTGTATGGTTTAAGATGCGATTAAGGATGATTCGAAAAAGAATAATTTATTCGTAGATTATACGGATGATGGAAGGTATTATTGATAAGCACAATGTTACCTGCTGATATATTATTATGTGGGACCACGGGTCCTTGGGTGAAAATCCCTAAACCCTCGAGGAAGACACCTAGATAAACGTGTGTGGGGTTGGTCTTGCCCCTGAGTGATAGTCCCTAAAGACACAGGGTTAGTCCTACCCTTAGGTTGTAGTCCCAAAAGACACAGGATTGGTTCTACCCTTCGGTGTAAGTCCCAAAAGACACGGGATAAGAGTAGTCTTTTGGTGATAGTCCCAAAATAGTCATTATTATGGTTGATCTCCTATTGAAACGATTGATGATATATATGTATGTTGGCGATAATTACCAGATATCTTGTTGAAGAGAATGAATGCGATGAGCAAAAGAGGAAGACATTCAACCATGCATGCATATTTGATATCATTTCATACTTTGTTTATGGTTACAAATGTTTATCATGCATATTCATGTATGTTTAATTGAAGCATAGAATGATTATAAAGTTTTATATTGAGTTGTGAACTCACCCTATCTTTCCTTCACCCTTAGATGCAGGTATGAAGACTTTTATCGGAACTAGTGATTGAGATTTGCTTGGATTCGTGTTTGGGTGCAGTGTTTACATGTGTTGAGATTTTGAGGCTTTGGCATTTGCAAATTCACCTTTGTGTTGAAATATGTAATATATGTCATTTTTTGTACACTTAGTTAGTATATGACTATCGTAGTTATAAACTGGGCTGGATTTGCACGTGTAAAGTGTATGAAATAACAAATTTCAGGTTGTTTTCACAAGAATTGGAGTACCTTTTATATAATTAATGTTATGAGGTTTTCAATGAATGCATCTGATTTATAATAGGTTTTCTTTTATAATTGTATATTGTATAAATTTATTTGAAGCTCAATACCCTTTTATCTCCATATTATATATTGAGTGTTTATAAATATATATATATTGAAGGAAAACACACACGGCATGGATCTAGTAATATGATTAAACATGCAATCCAGATCTAAAATTCAATATTAAATAAAATTACCTATGTAGATTTGGTAGATTCACAACTAGACTTCTGTGACGCCACCAACCAAAGAATCTACACCGTCAGATTTACAAAGCATCAAAGACGCAACTAACGATCTATACTGTCTAATCTACGACAAGACCAGACTGGTCTCATCTTCCAGATCTATCTCGTGGGTGGTAATGGATGCACATAAGACAATGACCGACGTAGAACTCGACCTAGAACACTTAGAGAAAAAAACCAAAGAATAGAAAAATTTTCTTTCTCTTGTTCCTCGTATTCTCAAAAAATGTATATATAAAAAAACCTGTTATAAAAACCTTAAAACCCATTACATCAAGGAATAACTGCTCATATAATAAATTATATTTATTATAAAAACTGCTCATATAATAAATTATATTTATTATAAATTTATAATTTATACATATATTCTGGTATCACTATGGGGACCCAAGAGCACATAATTGCTAACAATCTCCCACTTGCTCTTGAGTACAAACTTGAGCATAAGCCCAAAACCATGTAACTCAACTTTTGTGTTCTATAGTTCCATTACTGATATGAGCTCCGCCACTTTCCCTGAGCTAGCCTCGGGGATCCAAATCTACTATTATTAATTAAGGCTCCTATAATTGAAAAGCAATTATCTAATCCTATGCCACTCCACTAAAGGCCCAGAGTTGAACTCCAAAATTAATAATATTGATATATATATTACTTCCTCCATTAAAATATCGACAATTAATTGATTATATTTTCGTCATCAATTAATTATTTTAATCTCTTGATTTAACAAATTTAATGGATCAAACGCCGTTGACTTCATTACATCCAAGTACCGAAACATATCAAGAGGATATTTCATACTAATTTCCATTTTTGTTTATTTCATAAATACCGTAATTAAACAATCACGCTCCCAAATCATCTAGGTATCGTCACAAAATAGGCCTCACATATTGACAATTCAAAGACCGAGCACTATTCAATTACCTATTTAAAATAAACTCAGGATTGAGAGAAAATAATAATCAAATATCACTTGAGATTTAATTTTCACGGTAAATTTAACTTTAATCAAATCTTCGATCCTATCAACGCAAACATAACTGCACTCAATATTTTATAATAAATCAGCATGATTATTTCATAAAATATTGCGCCTAAATAAAGCGTCCAACTTATTCAATAATCGTGGATCTTATTCATTAATTATGAGAACTTATGATCATGTCTTCCATGGACGATCCATATTCATATAATGATAATTAACTGACCTTAATACGAAAATACTAAAGTGCACAAGGTGAAATTAATACCTCATTGAAATTTATTAACAATAAAAATACAATAATAATTTTATTTGTCTCATACAAAGCTCAAATAAAAAAACTCCCACTAGTCCTAAAATAAGTCCGTAATCTCCTACCCATAGAATCTACATGTCTTTCAAAACTCAACAGTAGATTTTGTGAATAAGTCCGCTAGGTTTTCCTCCGACGCTATTTTGCACCACTGTATCTCCTCGGGTCACGATGTCTCGGATCAAGTGGTAATTTCCTCAACGTGTTTTTGTTTCAGATACCTTGTCTTCGATCGTGTTACGGCCCCAATCGTTGTCGCGCAGCGGTAATGGGTCGACCAAGATCGGGTATCACCTCGAAGATCCATAATGAACTTCTTCCTGTACTCCACACAATTTCCTTAGCGCCTTGCCAAGAACATATTCACTGGTGGAATCTGCACACGCCTGTTTAATACTCCTCCACCAGATACCACCATATAGTGTAAACACATAAATCAGAGGTAGATTTCGAGTCAATATCCTCGAAGTCTCGAGTCCGTGAAACCAATGGTTTCTAAACTCCCACCGGAATATACTAGCATATAATCTCTTTGTTCTTAGATACTTAAGTATGCTTTATCGCAATCCAGTTGTTCTTTCACCGGGATCAGATCGATAATCGCTTACAACTCCCACGTATAACAGATATCCGCCCGTACATAACATGGCATACATGAGACTACCTGGGCGCCGAGGCATAAGGTATCCTACTCATAATGCTTCTTCGCTCAGAGTTTCAAGCATTGCTCCTTAGAAAGATGAATTCCATGTCTAAAGGGTAAGGATCCCTTGGAATTTCCTCTTTCATGTTAACCCGGGACAAGAATTTTATCAATATAAGAGGCTCGAGATAAGGCCAACAACTTATTCTGCCTCGTATAAGTTTGATTCCAAGAATAGTTGGCTTCTCCCCAAGTCTTTCATATCAAACCGTTTATGCAAAACTGCGTAATCTTACACCGACAACACTTGTTTGTCGCTTCCGACAATATGTCATCTACGTAGCGGACTGGAAAACTACCTTCGTGCTCGGATTCTCTTTTGTAAATACAAGGTTCATCGTGGCTTTTCTCAAAACCAAAAAGAAGTAATGGCCTCGATCAACCTCGATGTTCCATGATCTGATGTTTGCTTGGGTCCATAATATCTTGCAACCGTGATACCATGTGTTCTTTGCCTTAGCTTTGAACCCTTCCGTTGTCGCATGTAGATGTCCTCATTTAAATTTCCATTTAAAAGGTCGTTTGACATCCATCCGCCAAATCAGACCGAGACTAGCGCCATGCCTAAAAGAACTGATAGATTTAAGCATGGCTACTGCGAAAAGGTTTCTTCATAATCTATCCCCTTTTGGTATAGCTTCACCAATCTACCAAGGTTTCAATTTTCCCATCCGATCCTCTTTTTCTTGTAAATCCACTTATTGACCCTATTGGTTTTACTCCTTTGGGTGCCTCTATTAAGAGACTGTGATCAATTGGAATACATAGATTCATTTCACTCCAGCCCATTTACACTTCGTACATCCACATCTTCCGGCTATTTCTTTGTAATTGACGGGATCATCTTTAATCACAATAGCACACCCTGGTAAGACTCGCCAAGAAGACATATCTTCGCAGTGCTTCCGCCTTACTCATCACTACGACGGCTCCACCGGTTGTGGTTCATTGTTCGAGCCTCGTAAAGGTACTAGTTCCTCCAGACCGGGCTTCTTCGTTCTCGTTCCACATGTATCGGGATCTTGTTCCACTGGTTCCACTGTGCTTGTTCACCTTCTGCAGCATTTTTCCCCTTGAACATGCATAGGAATCCGCGGGTATTAGAGGCCAAGACACCGTGGTTCGCTTGTTCGAAATAGCCAAGCTCCTCAAGAATTATTTTACTGGTTTGAAATTGCTTATATAGTCTTCCTCCAAAAGCTCGCGTGAGTACTCACACAACTTTTATCCGGCTGACTACAAAAATATCCACCTCTCGCTCCTTTTGTGTAGCCAACAAACATGCAACCTCTCAGACGATTCCAACTTATTCGATCCTTTTCTTAAGACATGTGCGTGAGCACCCATTCTGATATGGTTTAAACTAGGCTTCTTGCGCCTTCCACACTTCCACAGGTGTCTTAGGAACCGTTTAGAAGGAACCAAATCTGTAAGACAGCATTGCGCTTTCTATGGCATATCCCCAAAAACGATATAGGCAGTAGATGAACTAAGCACCTCACCATATCCTCGAAGAGTTCTATTTCTTTCTCGCACCTACTTCAATGGGTGTCTGAAAACATAGTTGTGAAACTATCCTCTTGAGTCAAGTAAGACTTAAACTCTCCGTGATAGGTATTCACCACTCTAGCCGTAATCGAAGCTCTTTGATATGGAGTCCTAATTGCTTTTCTCGCTCACCCTTATACTTCGAAATTTAGTGAAAGTTTTGCACTTTTGGCGCATTAGGTAAATATATCCATATCTCGAGTAGTCATCCGTAAAGGTGACAAAATACTCATACTTCCCTTCCTCGGCTCGACATTTATCGTCCACATCAAGACAGCACTACCCCAATGTTTGTCATAGCTGATATCCTTTGGCTTTAAAGGGCCTGGGTCATTTTAATTCTTCCAAACAAGATTCATACCGGTATAGGTTCAAAGTTCAGTAGTTAAGATCCTAATTTCTTTACTAAACCATGAATCCTATTAGGGATTAATATGACCTAATCGCAAATGCCAAAGGTACATTTCATTTGAAACTTTCCTTTTCTTTGGCTAGGTGATCATGTTTATCAACAATTTCGCAATTAAAACATCATAGGACATAGGACTTAAATAATAAAGACCATCTATCAAATCACCGGTACAAATAACTGAAGTTGAACTTCTTATTGTAAATAAAGGAATTAAATTCCACTGTTAAACCTTGTTCAAATAAACAACTAACATAAATTAAATTCCTTTTAAAATCCCGCATATAAATGAAATTTACCAAACATAAAGTCCTATCATTATTGAAAAATAATTTACTTGTCCTAATGCTTAACGGAGACATGTTCTCCATTTCCAAGCCTCAAAACCTCTCGTCTCGTCCAACCAAGCTAGTTTGTCTCGAACTATCGCAAAGAGTACAGCATGGTTAGTGGCTCCTGAATCAATGATCCATTTATCATTATACCTCCACTAAACAAGCTTCAACCACATTTAAATTACCCATACCTTGCTTTTTGGGCATCCGAGGGCACTCTGCCTAAAGGATCTCTTCGCCCTGCGACTTGAAGCACTTGCCTTTCGGGCTTCTTCATAGCGGTGGTTTTGGTAACCGGTGTACCTGACCTTCTCGCTTGTTCTTATTCTTCCCACCTCAGTTTCTTCGGGGGGCTCAGTGAACCCTACCATATGACCGCCTCGACCTAAAGCCCTTTCGGCACTTTCGTCTAAGGTGCATCAACTCTGTAGGAGTTGATCCATCTTAATTCATATTATAATTAACTTTAAACTGAGTAAACGACGTAGGGATTCAAATATGAAATCAATTTGGACCTTGGCTCCATCTTCATCCCCAACACTTCGCCTGATCGGTGATGTGACATCATTTTCGACAATGATCCCTCACACTTCGGCCATTCTAGTGTTCATTATAGCCCTAATCGGCAACGCTTCTTAAAGAACTTGTTGATTGTGCAAATATCTGATCAGAGTCCTGACTACTCGCCTAATTTCGAGATGAGATATTCTGGGTTCTTTCAAATGACTAGCAACACCGTGCACATACAGTCAACTGGCAGGTTTGCTCGTCCCGCTTCATAGTCTTTTTCGACTTGGTCGATGCATTTGTCATGCTCATTGGGCTTTGGTGTGGTTAGACAACCGCTTTTTCAAAATCCTAACAATGTACAAAGTTGGTTTTCCATTCACTATAATTATTTCCATCCATGCTTTTGACTAAAATCATTGCAAGTGGTTAAATGATGCCATTTTCTCGAAAAACACACTAGTATTAAAACGTATCTTACAATAAACATAATCTTAAAATTTAGTTAATCCTAAAACTATTTTCTGTTTATTGTAAACAATTATTTGTTTCCATTATAAACACTTACTAAGCAAGATATTTATAACAAACTAAATTTGATCATGAAATGATTAGTATCCTACTAAGCTTGGTTCCTGTGAGCATTTAGAGTCACAAGCCACTACTTAAATCCTAATCTTCTGTATTTAACTTTCCTAGATAATACATAATCATTTCACTCTTAATTGTTTCAAAACTTTGGGCACTTAATAAAAATATCACAAATTTCAAGTGGGGAAAGGGTAATAATTAAATTGGGTTTGAATACTTTAACCATTGTTTTAATTTCAAAATTATCTTAATATCCAAGATTGCCGACGTTGGGCCTAACAATCTTATTAAAATTTTGAAACTTAATTGAGGTCTAATCCAATAAAAAATCCAACCATGCTTTATCCGTCGCATCACATGATCATTTTATTATTAGACCCACAATGGAGCCCCCTAGGTTTAAAATTAATTACCTAATTTAAACCTTCACTATCTCAATATTTTAAATAATAGGGATTTTCTAAAATTATTTCAAAAAAATAAAATAATTTTTCCATAATAATTATTAAACTAGATAATAGAATCATAATAATTATTATGCACATGTAATTACTATTATCATGCAAATTTATATGGCACCACCTATTCTATATGGCATGTTATCACATAAAAACATGTTATAAGTATAATTTAAACTATTCACAAAAGCATTAATTAAATAACCCTAATCCATGGTTTTCCTAAAATTAAAATTGGGCCTGATATGTAACATCCTAAGGTTCTAGCTCCAATTATTTTAGTTTGTGCCGCAGCAAAGCCCAAAACTAAAATAAATTAAAACCCCAAAACCCTAATACGTTTCTAATT